>JAQGAZ010003566.1:0-11277 GCA_034692225.1 Polydesmus complanatus
TATCCTCTTACACAGAAACATTGCCTTATGTTTTAAGGTGCCTCTAGACTAATTTGGCCACGCCCTACAACTTTCTACTTGGATGTTTTGTTCTATCATTAACGGTTTCAGAGTTAGAATTGTAATAACCTTGAAGATGGCCCTCAAGGTCAAGTTTGGCATGACCATTAGATAACGCGCCAGGGCACATTACTATTCACTCCCATTAGCAGAATTTTGATATTGGCCGTAATTTAGAGGCAAAATTGATGATACAGACTTTTCTTCCACCCTGTATACAGTATATGTATATACACTGTGCCCAAAAAAAAACGTTCAATACTGTTAGCATTAAAAAATGTACAGCCTGCGTTAACTAATGAAACAAATATCAAATGTCACTGAAACTAAAACCATTTTAATCTAAATTACAATGTCACTATGTATAATAGTAATTATTTTACGTTTTTTAAAACCTCCGGGAAGTAAAAATTAACCTCACAATGACGTCATTAATAGTAAAATGTCTTTCACTGAAGAGGGCAGAATAGCGAATAGCGTTATAGCTAACTTACCTTTCCACCCCACCCCCCTAAACGTTCTCAAAAAAAGGGGTTTCGCACTCCAAAATATCAAAGACTTATTAAATATCATTTAGAAGGGTATTACCAAGCTCTGTGTGAATAAAAAACTACTCTAGAAATGAATTTTGGGTAACACCCTTATTTAGCTATGGCTACTATGTAAAATTAAAAAGTCACTTTTCTGGATTAATCGTTTGAGATATCAAACAAATGGTTAGATGCAATCTTGTAGATAATTATACGCTGATTATTTTATGTTAAATCATTTATTTCGATAAGTGTTACCGTTTTCGCTAAAACGCCAAATTAATAAGACGGAAGTGATATAAGGGCGGCCATCTTGAAAATGTGGGGGGTGGGGGGCATCCACCCAATTTTTTTTTTGTTTTTAGATACCCAACTAAGTATTCCAGAAGGAATTTCCTCTATACGGAAAAATGCCCACCAAAGTGGTGTCAGCTGCAGGACTATTGGGGATAATATATTTTTTAATTCTGATAAAATAATCTGACATAAATTCCATGGTCATTTTCCGACTCGATTCTGCAATAAACCGCATTAAAAGCGGGATCGCACTATAAACGAGTTTTACTGTATTACTATTAAAACCGTGTTTTGATAACAGAAAATTAATAAAATAAGCAAAACCTAATTTAATTTGCCAAGTGTAGGTGCGCACCGCGTTGTAATGGTTTGTTTGAATTTCTTCCTCTCCAGTACTTTGGTGATCGCCTTACTTCTCCTATGCGCTGCTCATATCGACCTCAAACGTATTGAAAAAATGTATTTTTATTTTCCTGAACAGTAAAAGTAATGCGTTGACAAAAATTAATGAACATATTTCCAGCAAGAGGTGCGTATTGATTCTTAAGTTAAAACATCCGGCTAAAACTAGAATGCTATAATGCATATCCTGGAATGAGAATCAATAAATCGTAATTCGTAATGTCAGCCAATGTGTGTAACGCGGTATCAATAATACGTTAGAACTTAGAAATAAATTATAAAGTTGTACGTATGGATTTTGGGAGTGAACTTACCATATAAATATTACAGTCAGGGGAAATTTGTTTAATTAAAAAAAAAACTCAAATTAATGATCTAAAGCATTGAAATAATAATTTAACCTATTGATTCCGGCATATTTCATTGGTTGCATCGTGTGAATGTAGCTTTTCACACAGTGTGTAATATCCTGTTCACACCAAAGTTATGAATCGGGATTGGTGAGGTTTCAAGGATTGAAACAATCTGAACGCTCAATGTGCATTCAAGCACCTTAATTTTACGCACAAGGATTGGTGAAACCTGGTCACATACGTCATAGAAACGTCATCAAATCTTCACCAAAGAGGATTGCCGGAATCCCGATTCTTGGTGTAAAAAGGATATTACAGCCTTAACTTGCTTCAATGAACCAGATTCTCCACTCTGCGAAATTAACTCTCCCGCTAGTAAGCAGATAGAGAGCGTTGGGACCCACGCTATACTGAGTGTGGAGCACTTTAGCCACGTTCGCTTCCCACCAGAGAGCGGTGTGGGTTTTGATGTAGATGTGGAAAGTTGTATCTTTCTTTCTCATTTTTTATTTTAAGCATTTTAAGTTTAATTTTTCTTAAATTTTTTTGAGAATTTTAATGAAATGTTAATATAATTTATTAGCCCAACACCTGTTTTATTTCATGATGAGATGAATGAAAAAGCACGAGGATTGACGTGGATGGCTGAACACGTGGTTTTCCATTTAGAAAGCGGCTCAATTTTAAACCTACTAAATTGGAAAGCACGTGTTGACATTACAATGTGACTGTGTGGGCCTACATTATTTTTTCTATCGTAAAGACTCTTAGCACTAAAATCAATGCTATTATTTTAACGCTTAGTAGTATAGTACTGTATTTTTAAAACAGTGAGCGACAACACTCGCTTTCCGTTGCATCACCATGAAGAGACAAAAACTGAGATTTTTTTTTATTTTGATAAACAATGACTTACTGCTGAACTAGTCATTATATAACTCGGAATCTACATATTCTCACATGTTTTGTTTTTGCGAAACACATTTCCCTCAATTGTTTTAAATATTTTTTAAATTATTGTTCTGATAAAGTGTTATAATTTTCTACGCTTAAGTGTCCTTGGTTGATTATAATAATTTTGTTCTTTTTTAGAATAATGGCTTTTTAGTTTCTTAAGATATTAAAAATTAGGCGCTTTTATGTTTTTAATATTAGGCTTCATTTTTGCAAAGTACAAATTACCCCTAACCTTTTAATCTAATCGCTACATTTGTTGCTGATGAGTCACAACCTCCTATGAGTCATGATAAGTTCAAGTGTGTTAAGTGAAGTTTTCAAGTTGATTTTTGTTTACTAACCTTTTCTTCACTTTTATTCTACTTTTCTTTTATTAATAACTTTTAATTTAATTTAATATAATTTTATTAATAACTTTAATGCCCTAAGTTAGCATTAAAACGGTCTGGGGCCTTTTGCAAACACGTAGCAAAGCGCGCGTATCAAAACGCGCGTTTTTAACTTTGTTTCGGCCGATTTTGTTAATAAAAATTGGGTTTGAGAAAAGGTTAATGATTGCATAACAGGTGGTGAATGTTATGTAATTTATTCATGCAATGTTAGCACTTTGCAATCTCTTAATTGCATTAAATTCGGTGGATGCATACTTGAAGCTACTTGAAAAGTGAATCTTATTTTGGTAGTAAAAGTTTCATTCATCAGTACCCTTGCTGAAGGTACTCATAGTACATGAATGAAAGGGTTGTAAAGAGAAAGTAGTGAAAGTTGCTACTGCAGGTTTTGCAGAGGTGAACAACCTCTAATGCTTTGAAGGGCTCTAACTCATTCATATCAAATTGTTAAGTAATACTTTTCTGATTTAATTTTAAGTTATGTAAGCATGATGCTTGTGATCTACTGATCACAAGCAGATCAAACACTTATGATTCCAATTAATTATTAAGTAATTTTGATTAATGTTGTTAAGGCATTGAGAATGCATGTACACATTATTCTTTCCACTTGACTCAGGTTAATTTCATTTGTATGTTTGTTTTCAGGTATTTTAGGTTACTTTATTATGTCTCTCTTTGGGTGTTGGGTTACTTTATGTTTAATTAATGATTTCATTAATTAATTTATTTTATTATGTTTCGTCTCATTGCGACGTTACTAGCCCTTGCGTGATCCTAAATAACTCCGGATCCTGACCTCATAACTTCTTGTTCTAGAGCTCTTTCGAAAGAGGAAGGGTAAGCGCTTTCAACGAGCTTTAGGATGTTTATGGATGGCTAAGAACACCGGAGTTACGGCGGTGCAAAGTCGGGGCTCGGTACCATACTAAACCATATGATTTGCAAAGTCTGGATCTTGCATAGCTTCATCATCTGATGCACGATTCTCTTTAACTATACCTTAAATTGAAGGTAATTAAACTTAATATACAAAGAGCATACCGGCTCTTAGTGCAAACCCTCAGACCGGAAGCTATTCAAGGGCTTAGAGTTCACATGGTTTAGGTTTATGAATTTTCTTATTTTGCAAATTCCTTTTCTTTGTCTTTCCTTTTTCTATTGTCTTAACGGTCAAGGGGTGGAAAAGATGGTCTGGTTACCACCCCTTAACCTGTGGCATGAGTATAAATAGGGGAATCCTCTCCACCAATATTATTCAGTATTTTCTACTTTTTTAAGTTGGTTGAGAAGCTCTTGCTCCTCAACTTTTTTATGTTATTTTATACTTAAATTTCGCACATGTTAGCCTCGTAAGACTAACATTATTTTAATGTTTTAAAGTTTGTTTTTCCCGATTTTATTTTATTTAAAATCTGTAACTTAGTGTTTTAAAGTGCGGAATTTCGGAATTAATAATAATTTATGACATTAAAATTCTCATAAAATTTTTATACAACTTTAATGCCATAAATCTTCTGAATATTTGTTGTAAACAACTGTGGACAAAGAAAACTTGTGACTTGTGATTTTCGGTATTGTGCTTTGGGTATTTTGAACTTCAAGAAAATAAAAATTATCTAAAATGTAAAAACAAAATTATTGTGTCCTCTGTTCTTCAAATAAACAATAAACCAAATCCTGAAGAAAACCTAAAAAACTTTGTTCTTCAACTTTGCTCCTTCAAGATGATTGAAGAACCTCTTCAGTTAAAAGGTAAGAAAATCATATACAGTACTGTATATTTATTTTGTATTTAATTTAAATTAACATAGCCAGTCCCTTTTAAAACATTGTGAAATTTACTCTTCTAGTAAATTTATTTATTTATGCTCTTCAAGCAACTTTTGTCTATACCCTTATGTAAAATTCCTGCCAGGCTTAAAATATAAGCCTAAACCTCTCTACCTGCTCAGGTAACCTGCTACCTGATTAGAGGTATACTTTTACTTTGCTGAACAGGCAATTCGCGGCCTCACATACAAGTTATAAGATTTCTTAAGAATCTTATAAGCTACTTTATTAATTTTATTTGTTTACATCTGAACCTTGGTCTACCACTTGACCATCGTTCAATAATTCGATTAATTGATACTTTAATAATAATCGATACTAAATTGATTCTTTGATGTTAATCGATACTACTTCGTGTGGTGATCAGAGTCCATTTTTGCGATAGTGACTCACAGTTTATGCTAATTCCCGATCGAGGGAAGTGAGTCATCTTCGAAGGTTTTAATTTATGCATTTGTTTCGTGCGACCATTTTTATTTCCATCGATAATTATGTTAATTAGGTTCAAAGATATATTGTTTGTTCGTATAAATAGCGGTTGTTTTCTCGTTAAAAATCACTTGTTTATTTTCCGACCTCTCGATATGTTCAACCAAGTTGGTTGCTTTGTTTCAAATAAAAGTCTTAAAGTTTACATTACGTTGTCCGTATTATTCTAAATATTCCGGGACGACGTCCAAAACAAAACACAAAGTGCCACATATTTTGGCGATGAGGATTCCGATCTTCTTTGCACTACAAGGGGGGACATCGTTCGATTTCATTTCACTTCATTTGAGAGTTATTTTCCATCCCAGACGTCGTCTCGGTTTCCTGTATGGCCGAGCATCCAGGTGAAGAACCACTTCCAGTTCAACTTCCGGAGCCACAGCCAATACAACCGTTGCCGAGAAGAACGATGGCCCAGTCCAGTTTCGTAGGACTAACCGTTCCTGAATTCCAACCCGATGCGGTCAAGGGTGCGTTAGCGTTTGCTTCATGGTCGACCTGGGTAGACCATTTCGAACTTTCGTTGACGCTTCGCAAAGTCACCAAGGATGCCGAGAAAATCGTCATTTTGCTCTTCCAAGGTGGGACGGCCGTTCGTGAGAGGTACAAGTCACTCAAGGTAGCAGGCATTGTGGAGACATACGCCGGAGTCAAGGCGCTTCTTAAAAATTTCTACGAAGAGCACCGCAACATTTACCGGGAGGAACTTCTTTTCCGATAGCTACATCGGGGTAAAGAAGAGATGTGGTCCGATTTCAAGTGTAGAGTAGTTAACCAAGCCCTTCAGCTGGACGTCGACAATACCCGAAATTCGCGCAGAGACCATCTCATCCTGATGCAGTGCATCGTCGGAGCGAACTCCGAGAAAATTCAGAAAATTCTACTCCGTGACAAAACCTTGACAGTCGCCCGTATGGGAGCCGCCGTCCGTGAATGGGAACTGAGTCAACAGACGAAGTTCACCGACGTGAACGGTGGTGTGACGATCAAGACGGAGCCAGTGAACGCAGTCATGAACAAAAAGAAGAAACCTTTCCGACGATGCCCAGACGTACGTCCAAATCAACCTGCAGCCACAACACCAACCAGCAGGACATGCTTCAAGTGCGGAGGTGGTTGGCATCAAAAGGGCACCAGATGTCCAGCATTCAACGCCACCTGCCACATATGTTCCCGTATCTGACATTACGCTAATGTTTGCCACAGCCGTAAGCAGACGAAGTCCGTAAACGTGACCGAGGAGTCCGGAATCATCAACCACGTTTCAACAGTGTTCAATTCAACAAGTGTGTTGGTTTCGTCGGACGACGACTATGTGTTCGCAGTAGGGACGAGCGGCCAGGGTATAGTTCAACTCAACCTGGATGGATGTCCAGTAGATTTCATCATTGACATGGGTACAGCACACTCCATTATTTCCAAATAGTGCTATGAACAGTTGGAAACGAGGCCACTGCAAAGGACAGACGCAGTACTATTCGGATACTGTGGAGATCGTCCGATTCCACTAGTGGGTAAATTTCAAGCCACACTAGAACTGGAACGCGGTGAAGGCCGAAGAATTACCAATATGCTCGTAGTAGACGGAAGTTGCAAACCTTTACTCTGCTGAGACGACGCTGAAAGTTTGGGTCTTATTTACTTCCCCAAAGTACACGCTATCGACGCCGAACGCAGTCAGGGTTACAAGACGACCGTCTGGAGGCGCTTCCCAAAACTATTCAAAGGACTCGGTAATCTAAAAGGAACCGAGATCAAACTTTCAATCAACAAGAAGATTCAGCCGTTGGCCATAATGAACAGAAAGATTCCTTTTCATTGGAGACCCGCCATCGAGGACGAATTCGAGAGGTTGTTAAACCTCGGGATCATCAAAAAAGTGGAGTCACCGTCAGAGTGGATTTCGCCGATCGTCATCGTTCCTAAGAAAGACTTCTCAATCCGGTTGTGCGTCGACTCCAGAGCCGCGAACGAGGCTGTTTTACGAAAGAAGGTGATGATGCCGACTTTTAAAGACCTAACGGTAGCCTTCTACGGGTGCTGATTTTTCTCCAAGTTAGACTTAAACGAGGGTTATCATCAACTCTCGCTCCATACTGCGCCCAGAGAAATAACGACGTTTGCGACGCATCATGGTCTTTGGCGGTACAAGCGGCTGAGCTTCGGTATCAACGCCGTCGCTGAGCTATTTCAAGAGGCCATAGCAAAACAACTTTCCCTAGAACAGGGAATTCGCAACATCCTGGACGACATCCTGGTAGGAGCGCCAACAGAGAAAGAACACGATGAAAAGTTAGACCGAGTGCTTAAAATTCTCAATTCGGTCGGCTTAACCCTAAACGCCAAAAAGTGTTTGTTTAAGGTAACAAAACTTATTTTCTTTGGACATCTATTCTCCGGAGACGGAGTCCGGATAGACTCCGACAAGTTGGTGAACATTCAGAAACTTCCACCACCGACGAACGTCTCTGAACTTCGTAGTGCTTTGGGAATGGTAAATTATTGCCTAAAATTCATCCCAAACCTTGCTGAACTTTCGGATCCGTTGCAGGCAAGGCACGCACAAAGACATTGACTTCGCCTGGACGCCAGCCATGGACGCTGCCTGGAAGATGATCATCCAGTCTTTAATTCATGCTCCATGTCTTTCATATTTTTCAGGTGAAGCCAGATCCAAAATTACAGTGGACGCAGGCCCAATAGCAGTCAGCGCGATTTTCGTCTAAGTTCACAAGAACGGAGACGAGCATCTGCTCAGTTTCTATAGCAGATTGCTGACGCCGACTGAGAGGAAATATTCCTAGATGGAACGAGAGATGGTCGCCATGGTATCAGCGATGGAGTTCTTCCAAGTGTACTTGCTCGGACATTCCTTCAACATGTACACCGACCATCAGCCATTGGTTACCATGTTCGGTAAGCCTACCTCTTCATTCCCCACTTGACTGCAGAGGTTGCAGTTGCGCATCCAAGCTTTCCGATTCCGAGTATTCCACGTAGCCGGCAAACAGAATCCAGCTGACTACTTATCACGCCATCCCATAGACGACCGCTACACCCAGTTGGGCAAAGAAACAGAAGACTATGTCAACGCGGTGACGACGGCTGCTATTCCTTCTTCTCTGAAAAGAGATGAAATTCTGGCTGCCATCGCAGATGATCGTCCGTTTCAACAACTTTTAAAAGTGGTGAGGGGAGATGGCGTTTTTCGAAAATTACTTTTACAGTTCTCAACTCTAGCAGATTTTCAACCTGTGCTTCAAGAGCTATCAGTTTCAACGGACGGTCTTCTACTTCGTGGAGTTCGACTAGTTATTCCAGACGCTCTCCAGCTGCGAGTGATTCAGCTTGCCCACACCGGTCATCAAGGAGCAACACGTTCAAAAGCATTACTCCGTTCCAAGGTGTGGTTTCCAAAGATGGACAGCAAGATGGAGACATACGTCCGCGAGTGTAGTTCCTGCCGTTTGGTTGTCAAAGATAAGAAGAAGATTCCGATGACCATGACTGAGATGCCGCCCAACCCATGGGAGTGGGTCGCATTCGACTTTGCAGAGTTAGGGCCCAATTCCTATTTACTGGTAGGAATGGACATGCTCTCCAAATTTCCGGTAGTAGAGCGAGTTACAGCGACGAGTTTCGTGCAAGTGAAGAAACTGCTCGACCGTACGTTCGCTGTGTGGGGTTTACCGCATTGAATTTACACCGACAACGGTCCGCCGTTCAGTTCATCAATGTTCGCTGAGTATTTGCGACAGCTGAACATACAACATTGGAAAGGTATTCCGCTTTGGCCCCAATCAAACGGTCAAATTGAGAGATTTATTGGTTCTCTCAAGAAAGTTATCAAAATCGCGTTGCAAAATCAAGATGATTTGGACGACGCCATACAAAGGTACTTGTTTCAATACAGAAACCCGCCACATCGAACAACAGGACGTTCGCCTACAGAAAGGTTATTCCAGTATCAACCGCGCAACTATTTGGACGTAGACCTAGAAGTAAAGGCTAAGCGACCAGACGAGCATCCAAAACGCAAAGAGTTGTTCGAGAAAGGACAGTTAGTGCTAAAGAAAAGAGACGTCGCTACTAAGCTGCAGACGACGTACGAGGAACGACCATACCGAGTAGTCAAAGTTGATGGTACTCGCATAACCCTTCGTCGAGATTCTAGGACGATCGACAGACATGCCTCACGGTTAAAAGCTATCAACCAGAGTTTGTCTGACGATTCGGACGAGGACGTCCCTGAGCAACTTTCAGACGCCGAAAGTGTTACGTTGGAAGCCAGTGATGACGATGACCAGGACGAAGAAGTTTTCGATTCAGCCGAGGAGTCTGAACCCGATGCAGATGCAGTTCCAGCCAGACCGCGATACCCGCTGAGGTCAACCCGCGGACTGCCGCCTATTCGTTTTGCCGATTCCCAGACGTAATCTGTCTATTAAACATGGAGGGGGAATGTGGTGATCAGAGTCCATTTCTGCGATAGTGACTCACAGTTTATGCTAATTCCCGATCGAGGGAAGTGAGTCATCTTCGAAGGTTTTAATTTATGCATTTGTTTCGTGCGACCATTTTTATTTCCATCGATAATTATGTTAATTAGGTTCAAAGATATATTGTTTGTTCGTATAAATAGCGGTTGTTTTATCGTTAAAAACCACTTGTTTATTTTCCGACCTCTCAATATGTTCAACCAAGTTGGTTGCTTTGTTTCAAATAAAAGTCTTAAAGTTTACATTACGTCATCCGTATTATTCTAAATATTCCGGGACGACGTCCAAAACAAAACACAAAGTGCCACACTTCGATTATTTAAAATCCTGGCTATTGTGACCTTAATAATTTATTGATATTTTGTTTGTCTCACAGTTTAAAATAATAAAACTTAGTCAATGCAATCATTATTGCGGAATGGTTGAGACTTATTAGGCCATTTCATTTAAAACTTAATTTAAATACTTAACTCTATTTAAAATTCTGACTGGTTGCATAACTTTATTTATTAAAAACGACCACAAAAACACAACGCAACCCTTGCAATCCAGTCAACCTCTTTAATTAAGCACTTCATGCTCTCATAATATTAACTATTATTATTATTACTCATAAATTTGAATTTCCCTCCTTTATTCATTTCGATATACCTATTTAATCCCTGGTCAAATCTTAATTCATTGTCCTGCATGTAACACATTATTGTATCTAAAGATAATAGTATCTAGGCTACACTGTAATAAATCTGCATTAATTTTTTTTATTTATTGTTAATTTTTGTGTTAGTGAAAAATACTTATAGCCTGCATTTCTATTCGACTATGCCTTCCATATTATAATAATACTTATAGTGTTCAAGAATAATTATTGTTTCAGATTAGTAAATACTGAGCTGTAACAACTAATATCTAAATTATATTATTTATTGAAGATTATAATACAGGAATGCTAAATTTGCATTCAAAAGAGATTTTCATTTTAATGTACTTTAAATGAGTTTTATTTAATATTTATTATATATTGTACAAAACAAAAACTTAGCGAAAGCTAAGAATTTAATAGTTCTGCGAGTATGATAAAACTTCAAATGCTTTTTTCTGTAATAAATTTTATTTAAAATTAATGATATTTATGGATTGTGTGTATTAAAGTCATTGCATGTATTTGCATGACTTTAAAGATATTGTTATAATTTTGTTTTATTGTTATCAGAAAATTAAATACACTATTTTGTAAAAAAAAAAAAAAAAATGGCAAAAACCTGAATAAAAATAAGTTTTCAAAATTTTAAAAGCTTAAAAATTTAATTTCAAAAACAAAAAAAAAATATGAGTACAGCTGCGCGCCAAAATAATGGAATATTCGCAAAAGCTGTTTTCATTTTCCCCATTTAACTGCAATAACTTTTAAAATAATAATCACAGAATAATGACTCTTACATATTTAAATTCAGTGGTTTTTGCT
>JAQGAZ010003567.1:0-11274 GCA_034692225.1 Polydesmus complanatus
ACAATACACATTTAAAACAATATCGTCGACGGGAAGAGCCATCTACAGAAAACATTTTTAACTGGCTAAATTCAAGGATAAAAAATTAGAAAAAAAAAATCGATTTTCCCGGTTATAGCGCTTTCCCGCATTTAACGCTAATTTCTTGCAGTCCCTTGAAGAGCGTTAAATCCGGGTTTTACTGTAATTAAATGGAAGTATGACGTCAGCAAAACAAAAAAAAAATAATGCTTGAAAAAATTCACCCTCATTGAATGAAGTAAACGTTTCCTCTGAAGATCCTCCTATTTACCAGCTCAGGAGCATTAAAGAGCGCTTCCTCTGATGTTCCCTCTCTGCTCACCACCTGGTGGCAGTTTAAAAGTGAAGCTGAAGAGAGAAAGATGTCTTTAAAACACTCTGAAACATCTTTCAATTTTGTTTTTAGACATTATTTATCTAAAATATGTTTAAATTCTGATTTAACTGCACTTGATTTAAATGTCTGTTGATTGTTGTACACGGATGGCTGATAATTAATGGAGATTTTTCTGGATTGAAAACCAATGTGGTTGATGGTTGTTCTTGAAACCATGTGCTTTTTTCTTTGTTTCATTTTTTCTTTGTTTGAATTGTGCAAATCTGATTTAAGTATTTATAAGTTATGGTAAATAAATGTTTAATATTTATTTATCTATATACATGTATTTTTAATTTTTAAACAATTAGTAATTGTGCAAAGTGTGTTTTTTTATTTTGTTCCATTATACAATACTTTTTCATGCTCACGTACATTTGATTAGTTTACTCAAAAAGCTTAATTTGTTTTTATTTTGCCTGTGTCCGTAAGTCAGCTGTTGTGGCATTTGGAATATGTTCCAGATTAATTTCAATTAACTAATTATTTCTTCTACAATACGAAAACAGAATTGTGTTTTTTTTTATTTTTTTATTTTTATATGATTTTATTGTTCATTTGTATGTGTATGCTAAATTATATTAAATAATAGTTTAAAAATTTTTTAAATTTAATTTTCTTTAGTTGTGAAAAATAATATTGAAGAAATATTTAAAAAATCTTTGGAAAAAATAGAATTCTGCTCTACTTTTACCATATTCAACTTAAAATTTTTTTTATTATTTTCAAACGTTTTTTTGGTTACTTGTGTTAAAAATTGAAATCATACTGAAAAGAATTTTTTATATTTCAAAGTTTTTAAATTTTTCCGTAATAAAATTTATTCATGTAAGTTAATGTTAGTTGCTAATTTAAATATCCATTATGATAAATTTCAATTTGTTGAGGTAGATGTTTAGTAAACTTTTAAGAATTGATTTAAATATAGATTTTTAATGGAATTTGATTTTAGTACCGGTATTTATCATTTTAAAATGTTTTAAAAGCTAATTATTATCACGTATTTTTTAATAGCCTATTAGTAAAAACTTGCAGGTAAATGCCATATTATCTAACTTAGGATCACCTACTAAAGAAAGCTCAATTAATAAATTGAGTCAATGCTCATTATCAGTAAACTATCTGCATATGTATGTATTTTATAATTGTTTCCATTAATTTATGTAGAGAAATTTATTGTAATATTTTTTTTTATTTTAAATAAATGTTTTATTTATAAAGAAAAGAATTTAGGATTGAATTCTTGTTTATAGTAATTTTTAATTTTCAAAGATTTTTAGTTCCCAGTGAGCTCGCAAAAATTGCATCAAAAAGGTGATTAATAAACCTTGAAAAATAGTATCAATAATTTTTTTTCTGCTAATTCTTTGTAATACGTTATTTTACTTTTTATTTACCTTTATTTGATAACTTTTGAATAGGATTTGTACATTTTATATATTTCAACCTTTGGAATAAGTGAATTGTAAAGTCAGTTGAACTATAAGTTTCTGTCTATATTGGATTTATTCAGATGTTGTGATTAAAATTGAAGTCGGTTTAGAGCAGATTTTTCTGGCTTAAACTAGGTCTATCTGTCGGGGCGCCACCATGTGAGCTCAGCATGAACTACTGGGTATAAGCTGGGGCCTATGGTGACTGTTCGTCAGTAGTCGTCCGGGTGCGCTCAGCGATGGACTGCTGTCTACTGCTCTCTCTATTGCAGTCTCTCTATTGCGGTCTCCCTATTGCGGTCTCTCTATTACGGTCTCTCTAATGTGGTCCATTGCCACAACTTGCTATTGTTATTAAAGAGTGTTCACTATAATATTATATCGTCATTATATTATCACCGCGTGCGTATCCGGCCTCGACACATCCATTAAAGAACCCTTCTTCTTGGAATTCTAACTTTCAGCAGTATTACCCTTTTTAGTCAGCTGGTTCAGAGCGGGGGTGACACTCTTTTGATTGTCCTAATATTTATTTGCCCTTATTATCTACAAGTGATTTGTATGGTTAAATATTTAATACTAATATATTCTTTTTAATTTTCAATTAGTTTTAAAAAATTCAGCTGTTTTACGTTATCAAGCGACACAATTAAACTCTTGTTTCTTTGGTCTCTTCTGGTCTCTTTAGATACTAAAATAATACCCCCAGCAGTTTCTTGACTGCCTGATTTACAATTAATTTACTGTATTTAATTTTTATTTATTTTTTGAGACAAAGTAGTTAGTTATGTGGTGAAATTATAAGTAATTAATCAAATCAACTAATAATAGTTGGTTGTGGATTTAGAAATTGCAAATAAAGTTTATTACAACTAATAAATTTTAAATTTTTTTTTGTTATTGTTATTTTTAGTTCCTAACTTTTAATTTGTAAATAGTAAAAAGCTTTTTTGCAGTTTAAATAAATGACTGAGATTATTAAACATAATATGCATTTAAATGCTCTATGTTTAATGTTGTCAAAAGTTTTTTTTATAAACTAGTTTTTGTTAAATTAATTTTTTTATTTTTTTTTGTTGTTCTATATATTTGTTTGTTGTGAGCAAAAAATTGTAATTAACAAAATTTACATGTCTTATTTTTTTTTATTTGAAAAATCTGAATTATTTTTAAGTTATTTCATTTTGTTTGGTTTTGATGTTAATATAATTTTTTTTTAAAAAAATATACTGTATATGTACAAGTAAATGGTTTTTTTTATTGCAATTGTCTACTAAAAAAAAT
Organism: Polydesmus complanatus; assembly: GCA_034692225.1. Classification (NCBI taxonomy): domain Eukaryota; kingdom Metazoa; phylum Arthropoda; class Diplopoda; order Polydesmida; family Polydesmidae; genus Polydesmus; species Polydesmus complanatus. The sequence goes on from JAQGAZ010003567.1 coordinate 3,115, forward strand.
GTTGGAGTTTATTAGTTTTAGAATCAATAAATTTGAATAATTATTTAGTATTATTATAAAATAGTTGTTTTTATGTACTTATTCTTAAACTAATAGCACTGGTAAATAATTAATTATTAATTTTTTGTGTTTTAATGAGGAGACCAAATGTCAAGAGCATTTTTTTAAGTTTTTTCTCCTTTATTATTACAGTTATTTCTATTTTATTTTTTCTTAAATTAATTTTGTTTTTATTATTTTAAGACGTTGGCCTATTGTATTACTAAACGTACTAACGTACTAAAAATGTAAACAATTTATAAACTAGTTTTTTTGATGGTTTAACTATTTACAATTTTAGCAATCAATCTCTTAGTTTTATTGTTTGAAAATTCTGCCACGTGATGAAGTTGGAACAAAAAGTTTACAGCTCTTTCTAATACAAAATTCGACTCTATTATTAATAGCTTTGTTCGAAATTATTTGAGAGGGCTGCGGAGCCCTTATACTTCGCTCTTAATTAGTGGGTAAAGTTTGTTCTCTTAGCTCTGCACGAGTTCCTAAAAAAGTTGGCTTTTTATCAAACTGTTTTTCGAAATATTAGTAATTATTATATTATTTGTCGTAAAAGTTAATTTTATTAGTTTTTGGTAAAGTTAATTAAATTAAATGTTTTTAATTTTTATTACTAATTTTGATTTTTATAAACGCAAAAATCGTTACCTAGGCTAGCCTATTATAATGGTGCCAGTTAGGTCAATGGAGGGCATTGTTGGATAAAACCATAACCTTAAGTCCAAAAATCATTTTAATTTTGTATTTTATTCTTTCATTAATGTTTAACTGTGTTTACAATTATCAGTTGAATTTTATGTGTCTATTTCTTTTTTCAAAAAGTTTGATTTAATTGTTTATAATAAGTGCTTTATTTATTTATTTACTTTTTTTAAATTATGAATTGTATTTATAAATTTATTTGTGTGACTTTCATTTTATTTTTATATTTACTAATGTTTATATTGTTTACTATCCTAAATAAATTATATTTTTGAATTTACGGAATGTTTTTTTGATAGAAATTCATTAAAATATTGAGTGTTGGATGCTTTGTTTTTGATTTTATTTTCATTTTAATATTTTCATTATTTTGATTTCTTACAATTGTATTGATTTTAAAACTTGTAAATTTATTTTTGTTTAACTTTACTGAAGATGACTTTGTTGTTGCTAGCCTATGTGTGAACATTTTGCTGAAATTATTCTAATATGTAAACTTAATTTCAAAATTTATGATTAATAACAATCTTAATAAATTAATCAATAATTTTTTCTTTTTTTATTATTATTATTGTTATTGAACTTAAGACATAGGCTTACTTCAATCAATTATCTAAAAGCAGCGGCAGTTTTGTATTAAATGCTAAGGTTCTAAGGAAATTTGATGAATTAAAAATTAAATACATAATTATGTTAAATTTTTTTTTTTTTTTTTTGGAAAAATGTTTTTAAATTATTTTTCTAGGTAGTTCTGATTTGTTACGGAAAGTTATACTCATTGGCCATTATACTGTAATTGCATTTTTTTTTAATATTTGGTTTGATTTTAGCTCATAATGTATAGTTCGAGAAATCCCAGAGCTATTTTGATTTTTTGTAACACTAAAAACTTGTTTTATACAAGTAATATTTTTTTGCTAAATTTATTTATACTGTGTAGTTACAGATTTTTTCTTAATAATGTCACTAATTTGAATGATTTTAATGATTTATTTTGTTATTTTTTTTAAGCATTTAAAATTTGGTTGTTTTTTTTTTTTTTTAATTTTTTCAAAAAAATAGTTTTAGTTGGTTTACTTTTTTTGTTTATGTACTTTAATTATTTGTTACAACTCTTAATTTTAAACATTAAATTTTAATGTTTAATCTTCCTAATTAGTTAAATACCAGTACTTGATTTTTTTACATGAAATTTTCATTTAAATATAAATCAAAACAATACAAATTCATTCAAAACCATTTAATAATGGCATCTATTAAATTTACATCTATCTGTTCTGTTCTTTTCTTTAAATTACTCTGGTGTTATTTATTTTTTAATTTTTTTCTTTTTGGTGTTTGTTAAAATGTTGTGATTGTGGAATGTACTAGATGTGCGTTTGTAGTTATTGCTTTTGAATTTGTCTCGATTTATGTATTACTGTTTTAACATAATTTTAATGTGCAAAACTGTTAGCGGTAACCATCTATTTCTCCTCTGCTGCGAAAGCGTTGCTTTAATAGGGGAACCGGAAGCGCCGACAAAACAACCAAAAACTATTTACCAAACCAGAGTCAATTGTTCATAGAACGACGTCCCATACCGCCGTAATGTGTTATTAATTTGCGCGTGGTTTTTTTGGCTGTAGATGAATTATCGTTGGCGTTTTGACTGTAGGTAAAACGACAAAAACTATCTGACCGAACTTAAACTGTTCAAATAAAGTCATACTTAACTTAAAAATTTTAAAGAATTTATTCATTTATTTTAATGTTATGATAATTTTAAATACTTTGGTTTATTATTTTGTAATTTAATAGAATTGAGTTTGTAAATGATTTATTTTTAACCTAATTTGAATAGTTTTTTAAATGGTTTCACCTGAATTATGTGATTCAAGAGTTGGCAAAAAAGTCAAATTAAGAATTTTTACCTTTGGCAAGGAATATTTTAATTGGAAAGTGACATATTTTAATAAATATATTGATAAGCAAACTTGTATATATTTTTATAAAAAGTGGTAATAATATCTGCATTTTGTATGTCCATTTTATATTTCATAAATTTTAGTTCCGTTTTATTATCATTTTTTAAATTTCTTTTTCTTAATTTTTAATCCGAAATTGTTTGAAAATTACCGTATGTTCTTTATACCGTGCAAAAAATTTCAAAAGTGTGCTTCTGCTTAGTTTAATTATTGCTTTAAATTATATAAAAATATTTTACTACTTTTGAATTTTTTTAAAATTATTGGTTTTTTGATTTATTTTTTGGCATTGTGTTTGAAGATGTTTTCAATGCTAAATGATAAGTTTTTCTATTTGAGTAATTATTTACTAAATTTTTAAAATGAATTTCTGCTTAATAATAAAAAAAAGGCTGAATGTTATGTTAATAACATTTATCAGGATTTAATAATTTTTAGATACAGGTAATAAAATTTTATTGTTTATTGATTTTGATTTTGGCAATGTTTCTCGTAATTTTTTTGCGTTTTTTTTGTTTCTTTTTTTTTTTTTAAAAAAAATTAATGCAGATCGGTATATTTTTTTTGATCCAAATTATGCATACTAATTTTTGGACTTTTTTTTTCAAATATTTTTATGATTTATTATATTTTGGCCGGCTTGTTGACTTTCTTTTCGGCACCCCCTTAAAATGTCCGACTTTAGCAGAACAAATTTATATGTATTGCTTATTAACATTGAAGTTTCTAATTTTCTATTCATTCATATTATTATTATTTTATATTTTTGATAGCTTAATTTATATTAGTCTAACATTAAAGTTGTAGGCCTATTTTGTTTTTTAGTTTTTATCTGCAAATGATTTTTTGGTTTTTTAAGTGTTCAGTATAAATTGTTTATTTTTATTAAAACATTCAAAGAAAGATACTTTTCTTCTTAATAATTACCAGATAAACCCGGAAACCGTTGTCTTATCAGCAGCTTGACTATTCATTCTGTTGAGCTGCAAATATATTTTTTAAAATAATACCATATTATCATTTAATTATATCTGTTGTTGCCATGTATTTGTATTTATTTTTTAATTATTAAGACCAATCATAAGGGATTTTTAATTATTTATTTTAAATAACGATTACATTATTTAATTTTAATTGCGCCAATTTCTATTAGTTTTTCTTTTAAATTGAAATTGACAACTGTAAGGTAGAATGGTAGTGGCTCTAATTTTGTTTGTGTAATATCTTTTCTTATTTTTTTTAAAGTTTTTTTTTTTAATTTAATTTCTCCCTTGAGAAGTGACCTTTCAGATTTTCTTAAAAAATAATAATTTTTGCCGATTCAGTTTTAATTTTGTGTTTTCTCTCTGATATCAAGGATGCTTTTATTGTCATTTAAATTTTCTAAGCTGGATTTGGGTTTTCTTCAAACTCATTTGTTCATAACAAAATATTAAAAATAATGTTTAATTTTTTAATTTAAATCTTTTTTCTTGTTTTTTTAATTAATAATTATAGTTTTTATATTTATCAATTTAAAAAAATATTTTTGGGCTTTCAGCAAAGGTGTTATTTTATTTTATTATCCTTGATGATTTGTTTGGCTTTAATTGTGTTTTAGGTATAATAATAATTTTGTGCATTAACTATAATTTTAACGATTTTAGGTTATTTGCTTGTTCTCCGATGTTTACTCTAAAAATAATGGTATTGTCATCCTTTTTCTTACCTACTTAGCGAAATTAATTTTAATTAATAAATAAATTTGACTTTTTTAAAAGATTTTTTTATTAATTTTTTATTAAAAAAGGTTTTTTTTATTAAATGAATTAATTAGTTTTATTTTTAGTAATTTAATTTTTTAATAAAATTATATTTTCTTCTTTTAATTTTGCGCATCAATTGAATTGTAAAGTTTATTAATATGGGTTGCTAATTAATTTGTACACATTTATTTTAAACTGCCAGATATAATTTAATTTTTTTCAAGTTACAATATACTTTCATAAACACATTTATCATTCTTTTTTAACTTGTTTCCTATTTCAAAGCTATGTTGGGTTTGAAATAGTTTTTATGCAGGACTAAATTTTATTTCAAAATAATTATTATTAAAATAACTATTTATTTTTTATCCTACCTATTTTATAAAAATTAAATTTTGTGCTCGACATTAATTTTTAACTAATATCAAATTTATTATGTGGATCTAAAATGTTTAAGGTTATGTTTAATCTAAAAATTAAAACACATTATTTGCTGGGTTTTCTTTGTATGTTTTTGTAGAAAGCAAATAGTATAAAAATTGGAGACGTGTAATTATTATTTTTGGGGCACTTTAAATATTTCATTTTTTTGATATTTATGATATATTTATAAAGAAAAATCTCCTTTTGTTTTTGTTATAGCTAAAATTACACATAGTTTCAGGGTCTTAACTTTCCCTAAAGCATTATTTTTTTTTTAATTTTATTTAATCAATTTTTCAATCGATTCCATTTTAACTATTTTTAAATTTCTTTAATTTTTTTAAAAAAAATTTTTTTTTATTTTTATTTATTGTTTTTGCTTTATTGATAAATAAAGGTAAATATTGATAAACAGTAAAAGTCATTTTTATTAAAGTTGTTTAATTATTTTTTTTTAATTTGGGTTCTAATATTTTTTTAAAAAAATATATTTTTGTTCATTGTTTTAAAGCAAATTTTTGTCTTATATAAACTACTCAACTCCAACTTAATAATTTTTGTTGTTAAAATATTGTAAAATTGAATTTAAGGATTATAATTACCATACAAAGATTAGAGTGAACTTTCAATCAGTTTCATTTTTGTTTTTAAAATATAGTTAAATAATTGTTTTAAGTACTTTAGAAAATATTGCTAAACTTTCTTTTTGTCTAAATAGCTATGTACAACAATACTTTTTTATGTAGACTAATTACTATATATTAATATTGCATTTGTTTTCAGTTATTTATATGATATTATTTATAAAATTATTATTTCTTCTAGTTGAAAACCAGAAGAAAATAAAAATGTTTGTTGTTTTCTCCTTTTTTTCATTAAAATATCTGTCCAGTTAACCCTTTTTAATCAAATTGCACTTTCTTGGATGTGTCTTCTTCTGGTCAAAACTACTGAGCAGAAGGGAACACTGTCTCTAATACTTAATCTATTCTTGCCACCAGATGGCAGTTGGAAGCTAAAGCTGGCATGAGATGGTTGTAACCTTTTCTCCTCGTTATCAATCTTTTTTTTCTGGTTTCTTTTTTATACTTCAATTTTTTTATTACTTTATAAAAATAATTATAAATTGTTAGTAACATTGCTTTTTTATTTTTATAATGATTAACTTAAACCTAACTTAAAGTTAAATCAATACCGGTAAAGTAAATTTTTTTAATTTGCAGTTAATTATTTTTATTGTTATCTATGTTTACTTTCATTTTGCTTATAAAATACCCCGTAATTAAAAAAATAAATTTAACTTAATTTAAAATTCATTTGAATTTCAATAAATGGTTCACTTTATTTTTTGGAACAATTTCATTCAATTTTTATCAACTTCTTATTAAATTTTGTTTGATAATAATTGTTAATAATTTAGTTTTATTTTACTCAAAAAGTTTTTTGGTTGTTTATTGATGTTTGAAATATGCTTCAGCATTGTTGAAGCCTTGTAGCTGAATTATGTGCGTTAATTTTTATGATTTACTGTTGGAAAAGGTAGTCGACAAACTACACATTGAATGTAGGTCAACTTTCTTTCTTTCGCAGGCAATATAAAATTGTCTCTTACGTAAACCTGTTCAGATCAGGTGCAATAAAAATTCCTTAGTATTGCACCTGGCTTTTCGTTCAGTTGCTTTTTACTCTCTTTCAGAGTACACGCATGCATAATTTTCATGCTCTCAATTAATTTTTTTTAGGGTTGTTGTAATTTCAAGTAATAAAATTACATTTACTGTATTTATTTCACTTTGTTTTTGTATTTAATTAAAGCTGAAAAAAAACTGACTTCTTTAGATTTCTATTTTTTCAAATTTTTAATTTATCTTAAATGTAATGTTGTTGTTCATTGTATTAGGTTCATAATACAGTCCATTTTTTTCATACTGCGGAAAACCAATTTTATTAGGTTTTATGTGGTTAGCAAATTTATTTAGTTTAATTTAGTCAAGAGGATTATATGAAATCATCCCATACTTTTCTTTTAATTTGAAATTAGCCACTTTTTAATTTACTGTCATTTCAATTTTGCTAAGCTAGAGATGGCTTTTGTTAAAATTTCCTAATTCCAAAACCAAATTTTTAAAAATAATGTTATCAATAATTGTTTTCATATTTATAATAATTTTAAAAAATAATGTTACGCTTTATGTTCAAAAATAGTGCCAATTGTAAACCTAATTATATCTTTATCTATAATTTGTTTTATTTGGCTAATTTTTTTTAACATTTAATTTTGCTTAACTTAATAAAAACAAATTTCAAGTTTAACAAATAAAGTCGCAAATTTTATTTTAAATTATTGCTGCCACTTGTAATGAATCTGTCAGCAAGATGCAAAAATCGAAAATGTCACTCCTTTTTAAAATTTTATTATTACCAATTTTACTCAAACGCAAAGTATTATTTTTTATACTGGTAGGAACTTTGCTCCAACAAGTTAAATTTTAAACTAAGTGACATTAGTCTATAATTTAATATACAGGGAGTTTAATTTGATTACACTGTAAGCAATTTTTCTTTTTCTTTTTTCAGTAAATCATTATTGTTTTGTAGTGTTCTTTTTAATATGATCACACAATTCTGTTATTTAAATTATAAATTAACATTTTTATTACCATTATTATGTTCAATATTACTTTTGTTTGTCCGTTAGCAATGCTGCCGGATGACAGCATTGTGACAGCTTTATTACTGTGTTTTGGGCTGTGCTATTCAGCTTAAAAGCCCATAACTTAAGACTTTGTAGCTCTAAAGGTATTGTATTTACGTTTCTGTTTCAGTTTATAAGTTTCTATAAAAGTTTCCCAATTCTATTTCATGCTGGAAAGTTGTATTTTATTAATTTTTTTAATTTTTTTTATTAAATTTTTTTTCAGGTATAAAACAAATCAAAAATTTAATGTTTTTTAGTAGTTATTTTACATTTGCATAGATACTTGTTATATATTCTGCGTGTTTGATTAATTAATGTAGCAATTTGATTACGGTTTGTAAAAAAAGTGGTTATGATCTTTATGATTGTGAATAGAAGGAAATTAATTTTTATGTATTAAATTAAAACGATTGACTGTAATAATATGTATATTAGATGTTTTTTTTTAATATTAATTTTATATTAAACGTTTGGCTCATTTCTGACTTTTGATTAATGCATTGAAGTGTTCAATAAATTTTCTATTTTTTGTTTAATTTTTGTGTTTTATATTAATTTAGTAACTCTGTGC
>JAQGAZ010003568.1:0-11271 GCA_034692225.1 Polydesmus complanatus
GCTATTTATTTGTTAGGATGTTTACTACAAATGTGGAAAAAATCATTCGATTTGGTTGAGAAATAAATATTTTATGAACAATTTTGTGAGGTTCCCTTTTATCCTACTCACCCTACATTATCCTTATTTGCCTAAATAGTAAACGTAGGCATAATATTTTAAGGATTCATTTCAAACATTTTTTTTTAGGTGTAATTTGGCAAAACCCATCAATCATTTTTTTAAAAAAAAAAAAAAAAAGCTCGTATTAAACATTCAAGATTAAATTACAAAATGTACTAGGTAGTCCCTCGCTTTCTATAAAAAGAAAATTAATTTATTTTAACCCTAAATAAATCGGCGATGATACTCATATTTGAAAATCTCATTCATTTTTTAGTTTTTCAGGAGGCTTAACCTAACTATATACCTTACAGTATAGGTGCATTACCTTTTTTTTTTATCGAAAAATGGAGGGTTTTTAGTGTTCGGTGTTTCCTCATAAAAACAAATATAAAAAACAATACGTAGTTTTGAAATGTCTTTTTGAAGCGATAAAAGTTTTTTGATGTCATCGTAATCAATTGTAACGCCATTGCAAATAGAAAATAGTCTTCATCATTTCCAAATATGTTTGATGTTAATGATAGCATTGTAGCGACAACTACACACGATATATCACAATGTTATAAGGTTTTTTTAAAAAAAAAAATGATTACTAAGCAATCGATTATAGTGACATGTTCGAATCCAAGCTGGAAATGATGTTCCAGCGCGCTCTGGGGGAAAGAAAGATCGGCGAGGTCAAATCCAAAAGATTTTTTTTTTACAAATTGTAACGTTTTTCCCGAACTCGACTGGTCAAATAGAAGAGATTTATTAGCTCAATTCTAGTTAGAGAGAAAAAGTAAAAAAAAAAAAAAATTCCATCGGGGATAATGCAACGCCGTTGGTGGATATAGCCCCGGTACATCACTAACAATGAAATGATACTATTTTTTATTGGACTTTGATTTGGATGATGAGAAAACGTATAGAAGTGAAGAAAAATGTTTTATTTAACATAAAATATCCGGGCGCGCTGTACTTAAAATAAAAACGAATTGGAAAAATTTACGATAGCGGATTGCAAATGCGGGTCTACGTGAGTAAAAGAATGAAATGGCCCAATAAAGAGTTTAAGTCTATCTCTCATTAAAGATACGAATTCTAGTACTTTTTTAGATTTCTGTGACAAGCATCAACTTCTGCAGCTAAAAAAAAAAAAAAAAATTTACGAGTTTGGAAAGTTAAAGACGGAACCTTCAAAGGTGATACATTCCCCATACTTCACGACTTTCTTTGAATTAACTTGTAAAATAAAAGCCTAACTGTTTCAGAATTTTTTTTTTATACAAAATCGCTATAAAGTTCCATAGTTTACGGCCCACCCACACATAAAAAAATTATTCAAAAGCTCCTTTTTTTTTTTTTTCGAACATTTATTATGAAATGCACTGAAAATGTCTTACGAGTGTCTAACGAAAATAAATACAATGCAGCGCGAAAGCCGAACTATGACAAGTCAAGAGTTCCCCTTAATTTTTAAATTAATTCTCCCTTTAAAAGTACCTGAAACACACATGCGGTATGAACACCGACTACAAAACAATTCGTTTTATGCATTTATTTTTTACGTTACGATTACGAGTCAAAAGTTATCCGCATAACCAAACACGTGTCACGGACAATGCCATAAGCAGTTCCGAATTTTTGTTCTTTCACATCGACGCCAATCGAGTTTTTACTGAAAATGGAAATTGTTTTGATACTATAGAGTTGAATATAGATTGTTTTTCCAACTCAGAGAGCCCATTTCATTTTCTTTTTCTTCCCATTTTCCACCTTTTCTTTTAGTATTTTCGAAATAACAGGCAACGGCAAATTGGGTTGTACAACCCTTAAATGTTTACATTTTATACCTGCCATCGATGTTCAGCCCAAAAGGTATACGACAAAAGCGAGTTTCGAAAATGTTTCTTTTCTTCCTGAATGCAAAAATCGACCAATTTCAAACCCGGCCACGATCGTTTTTGAGCTCGGGAGAAAACGAGGGGGCCCTATTCTTTTCCAAACCAATTGATACATTTCCTCTTTTTATTTTTATTTTATTTCGAGAAACAGAAAAATAAAAATAGCTGCGTTGGAAGCGTCAAAATAGAGCGGGGGAGGAAACAGCCAGCTGATGATCAATTTTATATTCAATTGACCACCGATGTAGATTTTATAGGTGAAAAATAAGCGTCGATTTTACATCACTTTCTTTTTCCCCTTTAGTCATCCCATTTTTATAACTCTTTATTTCTATTTATTATTTTGTTGAGTCTATCTGCTGCACTCGTAGATCGTGAAGAGACGATCGTACGCATGCAAATATTGCCTGTTATAAACCTATTATTCATCTATATGCTAGTTATTACCATAAAATGAAAATGCCCGGTGGCCTTTAACGGTCTTTCAAACTGAATTTATAGACGCAGAGAAGAAGAAGAAAAAAATCGATTGTAAGTCGAGGAAAGTTACATAATATTATTCTATATCTAGTCTATTCTATGTGAACGGAAGTTATCGTAAGTTTGAACGGGAATCCCACAAAGTTGAAACCGCGCATTCGCAGAAGCGCAATCATCAGAAACTACTAAATTCATTTCCAATTTTTTTTTCTTCTTTCGCTTATTCTATAATATTTTTTTTCTCCTTTTCCCAACCTTATTTGGAGTAAAGTAGTCGGCAAAAAAAAAAAATTGGTTATATTTTTCGAGTTTCTTTTGGAAGCGGAAGGCTATCGTAGTAAACCAATATCTAAGATAATTCAATCAGGACTTGGCAACGGAGTTATTTAAAAAATGTAGGGATCCACAAAAAACAGACACACACACACACGCGAGATTCTCTCCATTTAATTATATTCAGAACAGTAATAAACGCCATTCCTTCCTTTTTTTATAATCTTTAAATAAAAAAATAAACAGACGAAACAGGAATCTCTCCGTTGGGTTGCAAGAAATATATAAAAAAAACTGCGCGATACTCTCAACTAATTAGATGTCATCCCATTTGACAAATGCCCTTTAAGTTTTATCACGAGTTTACGGGGGGTAAGCGTTTGGGGCTTCGTCTGACGGCGGATGATTAAAAAAAAAACATAGGGAGGAAAAAACAAAAAAAAAAGTTTTATTGATGTTTGTGTAAAGTTAAGGTGATAAATTTAACCAGCGCCACTAGCGGGGTTAGAAGTGGAAGCAGAAGACGAAGAAAAAAAAAATGGTACCGTTTAAATAAAAACTAAGAGAGAAAATTCAGTCGGTAAAAAAAATAATAATGCATTTTTGAATTTTACTGTACAATATAATAGGTGGCGTTGTTGCCAGTGCGCTAACTTATTGCGCATTAATTTATTTCCTAGGAAGTAAGCGCGCGATGGAAATAAGCAAAGCCGCCGTAAATCATCTTCAAAATGTTGTGTGCAGGGTTAACAATTCCCGTATCACGGTGTTTGAAAAAGTTGGCAATACTTTTGATGGGGAGGATGGAGATGAAAAAAAAAAAATAAATAAAGAAAAGAAACTCATTACGTCCTTGGAAAAAAGTTTGTGTGTGTGTGTGTGCCCGACTAGAAAAGAAAATTCCCCCACAACTCTTTTGTGATATTTCAAACTCCGGGTTACTGTAGAGGCTTTGGCTCCACTTGTGTCAACCGAGTTCTAAAAATAAAGAAGTGGAGTGTACAGTATATGAAAAGATTCAGACAAACGTCGCAGACTTCTCTCTTAAGATTTTTTTTTTTTTTTCCGTCATTTATTTATTTTATTTTTTTTTTGTATTTTCTATTTTTTTTCTTCGTTCGTTAAATTTTATTTTTTTATTAGATCGGGGATGGGGCGCGGGAGAAGATGAGGAACAAACAGAGTGGAGAAGACGTTTTCTTGGCAAATATTCTCTATTTAAACAATTTATTTGCTCAAATCTTCGGAACGGTGGGACGTAGTCGAGGCCAAAAAAAAAAAATCGGTCCACTATGCTATTACACCAAGTTGTTGTCTTGGAATACGAGTAGGCCTACCAAAATTAGGATTAAGAAATATACTATTGACTTTCGCGAAGATTTTTTTTTTATCTCTCCCTATTCTTTTCTTAACTAATTTATCGTTTCATACTGCTGCCGAATTTATTTACGCCTTTTCTTTTCTTTTTTTTTTTTGGAAAATTATCAAAGATTTCCAAGCCAAAAAAATGTTTGTCATGAGATTAATTAATTTAATAACATTTATTATAAGCGCAAATTAGGTTTCATTTTAAATTACTTGACTCAAAATGTTTGATGTGGTCCAGAAAAAAAGATTCAATTTGTCATAAGAAATAGTAAAAATTTGAAGGTGCAAAACAAAAGCTGGGGTCAATTAATGAGAGATTTAACTGCGAAAAGATCCAAAGCCGAAATTTCAGCGTATAAAAAAAAATCCCTCCCATTTACGCGAAGCAATGGTGGTTCCTAAAACTCGTGCTAAAATCCCTCGTTTACGAGAAAAATCAGAAATTGGCATCGATACAAATGATGTACGCTTTCAGAACTTTACAATAATTGGTATTTACACATATCAAATTTAAAGTCAACAGCATGACGAAACTCGCCCATGAAGGGTTAAGCGTCTGCCACATCTTTTAAGCAATAAATTATGGATTAAAAGCAGAAAATGTGTTCCACATTTATCCATTACATTTTTTTTCTCTCTCTTTAAAGAAAAAAAAAATACCAAATTCAATATAAAGAACAGTCTGAGAATTGAACCACCGCATTTGTGGTTTCTCTCTGCCAAAATATATAGCAAAACAAAAAAAAAAAATCATAAGTTTTCGTTGTTTTTTTTTTAAAGCTAAAAATAAAACATTTAACTAACTTTGAAAATAGAAAGCGTTCAATAAACGACGGACCCTGTAACTAATACTCTCCAACAGCAACAACGAAAAAAAAAAATAACAGATAACCGCACAATCCTTTGTCAATATTGTGTTTTTAAAAAAGTTCCCATAAATCACAAAAGAGTTTTTGAGCGATAAAAAGCTGAAACGGAAACCAGTCAATCTGCCAAGCTCGTTATTATATTCGTGGGAATTAACGCTCTCTTTTATAATAATAAAATAAAAATAAAAAAACATCATAGAAAGATAAGAAGAGAAAAAAAAAAAAACATTTTCTATAAAAAATAACCATTGCGTGTGGTAGCTTAAAACGACGAACATTATTAGAAAAAGTATCCGACGGATGTATTGTATCTCTCTGTAGAAAATGTGTCGCGTTCGTATTATTTTGAAGTTTGCATTTGGTGCCATCTCGTCAAACGTTGAGGCAAACAGGCAGGCAGGCAAGGGGCTCTTAAATTGGCAGAAGCGAGTTTGAAATCTGAAGGGAATTGTCGCTCCGTTTCGTTTAGTTCACTCCCAAAATTAAGAGGAATTGGAAAGAGAATTGAATTTGGGGAGAAAAGATGCGCGCTTATAAATGCTCATCTGCATTCGTTTTCGCTTTCTCTCTCTCTCTCTCTCTCTCTCGTGTCCTTCAAAGTCGAAAAAATTCCACCCAACCTGGTACCATCATCCATACTAAATTTCAATCTCCCCGCACCTTTCACGCTGATCTAGGAAAAAGGAGACACAGAGAGAGAGAGATAGAGAGAGAGCGAGAGACTAGCAACGCCGCCGTTTATTGGTTGTATACGGAAAAGCCATCCATCATTTAAGTTGCGAAATCTCTGCCTCGTCTTCTTTTCGCATCGATCTGCATCGTTTTCGGCGTTAACGAGGAAATATATAAAAAATAAATAAATAAAAGCGGTGTGTGTGTGCGCGAAGTAAGAGACGGAAAGAAGCTGGCGATTTGAATAAGCGTGACAGTTATTGTCACTTGATATCTCCTTTTATTTTGATTCTGGTTCGATAACGATAGGTCGGCAACGCAATCTTAACGGCATTTTTTTTTTTTTTTTGTGTGTGCCAAACACAAAGCCGGCATCTGCGCCAAATTGTCGAGCGCAATTCGATGAATCTAAATATGCGCTGCTGCTGGAATAAAATGCTGCGGGAACGAGGTTGGAAAACCGAGCGTTTAATTTGATTTTATTACGTGACGTAGATCCCAGCTTCGTTTTTATTTATTTATTTTTTTTTTCTTCTTCTTCTTTCTTTTTACATTTTCAGACAATAGCTGAAAATGTTAAACAAAACGTCTCACTTCGAGAACCTAATGAAATTTTGTGAAGCTAAACATAGTAGAAACGCGTGTTGGGGGTGGTGGTAGAGTTGGGTGACGGGTTGAAAAATCAATGAATATAACGATAAAGTTAGAGAAGAAGAAAGATAAAAATATATACCGTATATACAGTACAGTATACGGTATGTATAAAAATCGGTTGGTGGGAAACTGTCTTTTCAAAAATACATTGGCCTGATTGGAAATAACTAGAAAATTCGATTCTCATTTTTATTCAACTGATTTTGCAGGAATTAATCAATTCTAAGAAATACTGGGTGTGGCATAAAGTGTTGTACTGATGCTCTGTATGGTTGCCTCAATCGAAAATCTACTTGACATTGTAGGTCAATATTGAACGAATTGTACTTGATTCCATTTCTACATTTCCAGAACAATTATTAAGCGCAGAAGAAGGAGAATCTCCTTTGGTCCTAAATATTTACTTTGAAAGAATTACCGTAACATTCATTTGACAAAGTTTTATTAAGACATCCTCATTACTTTTATGCCACACCATGTATACGTAAAGATTTAACACCAAAATAATATTATTTTTTTTTTGTCGGCTGTTCCAGGCCGAAATTAAATTAACGGCGATAAAAAAGTACAGTAGTCGATTTCAGTTGTCCAGCTGAGTAAAAAATAAATCGAAGAGAAAATGTCATTACAGCTACTAATACCCAACAGTCTCAATTCTGTTTTTGTTTCCTATCTTTCCAAGTAAAAGGGCTTAGCTTTTGATATACCATACTAACGAGTCAAAAGAAATAAACAAAAACGATGGGAATAAAATACGTGAAAAGCCTTCTTTTGATTTTTTCAAAAATTAAAATAATACCGGTATATCAAATCCATTTAATATAATATCATGCTTTTAGATATTTTAATATTTAATGCACGCTACATTAATCTTCCTGAATCTTATCCCATTTTCTCCTAACATAAAATAAAATTTCCAAGTTTTAGAAATAATACAAGTTGAAATTTACAGAAATTTGATGATGATTAACGATTAAGTTAGAATAAACGCGCATTTGTATTATATACACAGCAGTAAAAAAAAATATTAGTTACTTGATCAATAATTATATTGCGCATGTGCGTTCCATATTTTGGGCACCAGCTGACAAACTAACAGCTTTTATTAATACTAATGCTTATGTTTAACAAGAATTCTGCTGTTAATAATTCTAAACAATTGTTTACCCTTTTATTCATCAATATTGTTTGCTATTACATAAAATGGTGTTTATTAAATACTGTAGGTCCTGCAATTACATGTAGTTGAAGTTAATACTGACGTTATACTGCAGTTCTTTTATGCTGTGTGCAAAATTGTTTATTTAATTATTGATAGATTAAAAAAATACCCCAGAGTAAAATATGTAATTAGCTGACTTTGAAAAACTAGAGTTAATCAAGCAAATTATTTCCGAAAAATTTCAATAAACCTTAAATAAATACCGGTACATTATCAATACCATTCGCCGTTAAAACTTCAACCCCCCCCCCCCCCTATTTAATACATTAGCGCGCACTCTGAAATTAGTTCTCTCGAATACTTTTTGATTCATATGTTAATGCAATTAAATTGGATGAAAAGCGGTCCGCGTGATTCTTTAATGCCGCGTTCATCTTTAAAAAGCTTGGCGAGTTAATTAAGTTGAAAATAATAATTAAAAAAAAAAAAAGAAGCGGTGAATGCACGGCAGTTGAAAACGTGTATTTAATAACTTTTAATGAGTTAACGTTATGAGCGTGAAATGGCTTTTTTTTAAAAAAAAAAAAAAACAAAATAAATAATTGACGCGACGAAACTCTTCTAATCACTGTGTAGTTAATTAATTAATAAACGACATAAGACACATTTCTCTGAGATTATTTTTGCATCTTTTATCGCTTGGTAAGACGACGGATACAAATCGAAAAGTGACTGCTACATACACTTTGTGCCTATTACACATTTTTTTTTTTTTTGCCAGTTGCCATTATTTAAACTACCTGAACATCACAATGCGTTATGTTAAATTTCATATAGCGCAAAATAGTAGAGCCGTTGAGAGAGACCACCCATTCTCCGCACCTATCTAGGTCACTTTCTCGAGGCTCTGGAGCATTCGAAAAAATGAATCTCGACCTTTTTACAAACGCACAGCACGTACTTTCACTTCTGCTTACGTGCGAAAGAGTTAAATGTACAAATATATATAGATAAAAAAAATACAGTAGTAGTAAAGTCGTAAACCCTTGAAGCAATTCATTTAAGTGACGTCATTTTCATCTGAATAATTTCACTATTTATGAGTGCAGTATGTTAAATTTTTCCTAAAATGCAAGTCGTATTATAATACAAGTAGAGCAAAACGACCGGTTAAAATGAAGTTTCTAGTTTACCTTTCATCAATAATTAGTAGGCTAAATTTAATGCATTATAAATTCAATTACATGTACAAACAAAAAATTTCATTTTCGTTACCAGTAATAAAAAAAAAATTAAAAAGAGAGCTGTTTTAAAAGTCACGTTCTCTTTTACCCCTTTATTCTTTTGTTACGAGCGTTATTATTTAAATTTATCTCCCCGTGTAAAGAAAATAACTTATAATTAATGGAACATTCAGTAGGCCGTAGAGCACTATTCGGGTCAATACAGTAAAAATGCCTTAATTTATTTTTTATTTCTAAATCTTGAAGTTTAGAGTTGATTAATTTTACGATTTGTATTTAACAGTAATTTAAAATCTGTTAGAAATTCTCTACTTTCTTTCTTTCTTTTTTTTTTTTTTGCGTTTAATGCTACGCCGAATCTCTTATTTAACAAAGATAGGAGAGAAAAGGTTAGAGTGAAATTTGCATAGTCATTCCCAGTAAATTAATTGAGGCAGTGTGACGAGCGGAGCGAGGGATAGTAACGCGATCGGCCATTCAACCAGATGTTTCAAGCTCGGTAAAACCCAAAGCCGAGACGTAATGAAATTGAAAATAGAACGAAATACGATCCCCCGTTTGATTTGAGCGGGGAAAATTAAGACATTTAAACAATGTCTTATTTGAGTTAATCGTAATATATTTCGAACATCCTTTCGCGGAGTTTTAATTTATTTATCGCACGAAATGCGGGACAAATTTTAGTCACGAAGCTTTTAGATTCTAGAAAAGACTCGGCAAAATTCCAAAGGCATTTTAATTGAACAAGAATTGATTTGTCAGATTCCAAAATGACAGATAACATGGGTTTCGGTTTCTATTTTTTTCAGATTGAAACGCACCAAATGGTTGAAATGTAATTTTTAAAAATGCTGAAAGATATTAGCTTTATAATACACATTAATTTTATACGCGAATGGATCAAGTTCTAGTTCCCCAAAACATAAAACAACTTATATCGGAGTAATATTATTTAACTGTGCCAAAAACTGACTGTTTGATATCCTTCTTTCGAAAAGTAATTAAAAGATTTAAAAAATACCGCATTAAAAAAAATCAATAAACTTTCTACAACTGCGCCTTGTATAAAAATTTGTAATTAACTTGACATAAGTACCCTCCATTAAAAAAAAACTAACTGACAATCGTTTTATCTTTTCGTAAATTTATCCGCGCGTCATTCTGTCCCGCACTAATTTTCACCGGCGGCACCGCAACCCGACAAATTTGTATTAATTCGAGATTGCCGCGTGTACACGTGAGCTCAGAAATTTGGGTTAAGAGAATGATTTACGTCTGAAAAACACACTCGAGTTGTGTGTGTGTGTGTATCTTCTATCCCGTCACCGAACGCAACTATCAAGCTGTCAATTGGTTGCGCGTACGGTGAGCGGCGTTGCCAACACAACCGACAAACATCCCTCGCCTAACTGTCACTCAATTTACTAAACTAGAAACCAGAACGTTACTTCTTGTTGCTATTTTCATACCTAACATCCTTCTTCTCCTTCGCGTATAACGTCGATTAAATTCCAAGTTTGCATACCGTGCGCATAAACATTATAGTAAATCAATAATAACAATGATGCAATTTCCTTCACCGAAAACATCCCGTTTCCTTCCTCATCTTTTATTTCTCAGAAGAGTTTGCTTTCCCCCCACTTCCATTTTCACTTCTATTATTATTATTTTATTTATTTTTTTGGGGCATTTTTGGTTCGGGCGGACTACCTATATTTTTATTGCGCCAAAGCTACTTCAAACGACTCGTGCAAATAGCGATAGCGTTCTCCTTCAAATACCAACTTCCGTTTTCGACTCTCGCCGAATTATTTATTTTATTTTGATCAAAAAGTCATAACGAAATATAGCGTAGAATGAGGTGTAAAATGAAACGCAGACTTACGATTACGATACATTTTTACGCAGACGAGTTCTTATTTATCTACGACGCAACCAATAATAACGTCGTCAATCGAGATTATTCAACACCCTCTCTATTCCAAAACAACTAACACCGTTAATGAGACGGAACCATCCCCCCAAATTTAAAAATATGAATTTTTATTGCCAAACACGACTTTGACAATTAGAATTCATCGCTAGGGATTAAAAATTCTTTCAGAATCTGTAGTTGAATTGCAATTTACGAAAATACTGATTTGTCAATACCATCGTTTATTTATTTTGCATTGTGACATCAAGAAACGACGAGAGATTGTTACGTTCTTATAATAATAATTTAAAAATGTCGAAATCGATTTTATGACATTCTTCGAGCTACTGTGCTATAAAGAATATTCAGTCGATCGAATAAAAATGTCCCAAAAAAAAAAAAAAAAATACAAGCAAAGAATATTAGCTAGTTTATTAAAGCAGACTTAAGCTATTTATACAAGTATATATTTTTTTAAAAAAAAAAATTTTTTGTTAATAGAATTTATTAAATCGCTTACAGACCATTTCCAAACTTCGGTTGCGTAATAAATTGAAAGTAATATGCAGGGTTCCCACATTTTTTTGAGAACGAAATTCCCTGACTTTCCAGGTATTTTCAATGTCATTTTTGAATTTTTCCA
>JAQGAZ010003569.1:0-11270 GCA_034692225.1 Polydesmus complanatus
GATATTATTAAACTCCATCTTAAACCGAGTTTATTCAACATTAACGTTGAAAGTAATAAATTGGAAATAATCGCTCCCAAATTAAGAGCGGTTAAGGCTTTGTTTCCCAAATCACCTTCGGTATTAAGCGAAGTTTGCAAATTTACAGTTCCACTAAATGCCGTAAAACTAAACAAAAAACTCAAACTGATTACGGCTAAATTGCGAAGAATTTGACTTTTGGTTCCCAATTTATCCTTCATCGTATCAACGGATGAAGCCTCCATGTTATCTTCATTTCCAAGATGATTTTGAATTGTAAACAAACTTTTTATCTTCATTTTCGCAACTCGTTTTCACAAAAAAAAAATGCGTGGACAGACTCTCAAAATTTTAAATTTATGGCGGATCACAAGCTACCACGTGCTTTTCTATCGCAAGAATGTTATATTTCTTCAAACATTTCCTTTAAGTAAAGCCCAAGTGTATGTAAAGCCCCCCCCCCCCTTGACGTCATAAGAATGACCATCTGCACCAGGAACAATGAGTTAATCTTATAATTGTTTCTTAAGAAAAACGGAAGGTAGTCGAAATGCACAAGAAACCAATGTCATCAGGGTAATTAAGCAAGAAACACGATTGGTAAATGTACATGGGAGAAGAAATGTTCAGGTACAGAATTCAAATTTACCTTCAATCTGTCATGAAACATGTCCGCTATTAATTATTTTACCCGGTGTTTTTAAGCAGAAAAATATTGCGTAATTTTATTTACGCTTTAAACTGTTGGGTTTTTTTTTGGCAATAACTTTCCTGAAACAAGTTCTGATTTAACTCTTATTAAAAACTATACTGTACTTTATTAATCAAAAATCAGTTTCAGCTTTCAACTATAATAATGAGTGAGGAATATTTTCGTAATGGGAATGTAATGAAATTTCCATATAATACATTCAAGCTGAGTAATTACATTAATTTATTAGTAGACTTGATTTAAGAAATTTTTTTTAGTCAGACTTAAGACGGAAGATATTGCTTGTTAAGTTGGTTAAAAATAGCCGAGAAAACTCACTAGTGACGTAACACATTTGCAATTTCTCTTAAAGCGGTTTTTTTTAAAAAAAAAAATTGTATTACTCGACTTCAAGGTTGATTCCAAAGCAATAATACAAGACAACCATAAAAAATTGATCTAAGATAAGCATATACGGCAGTAAGAATTAAATTTAAAAACACGAAAACTTAAAGATTGTATATTAGATAAATTATACTTACCAAAAAGGAAAATTTGAAAGTTTAGAAATTATTCGCAAAAAAAAAACGATTTATAAAAAAGTTGTTTTTTATCGCTATATTATATTT
The DNA here is from genome assembly GCA_034692225.1 of Polydesmus complanatus. NCBI lineage: Eukaryota > Metazoa > Arthropoda > Diplopoda > Polydesmida > Polydesmidae > Polydesmus > Polydesmus complanatus. The sequence continues at coordinate 1,342 of JAQGAZ010003569.1, forward strand.
TGTTTATATAATTAAATATGAATGATAATAACTTTTTGACTAACACATTCGAAAACAATTGAAAAAAGTAATTTAAAACACGTAAAAGAAACAAAAAAATAACGCCATGAATTTTTGTCAAAGAAAAAAAAAAAACAATAAGAAAAATAAAAATAAAACATACATTTTAAATGAAATATAAATACAGGAGTTGATAAAATTCAGAAAACGTTCGTTATAATTATTCACAAAATATATAGCTTAATAATAAACGTAAATTGTTAGAGAAGTACATAAAAATATGTTCTTTTTTTTAAATCATTTTGAAGTACATTATCTTGTTTTCATGACAAATGCTTTTTCGCAGTTTGGAGCTATAGATCTGAGAATTTGTTTTAGAATTATAAGAATTATTCATTAAACATTATAAATTGTTTAATGTTAAACTTTATCTTAAAAACTCAAAAATCGGTTTCAAATGAGTTTGAAAGAATAACTGTGGCGAAAGAAAAAAAAATTGGCTTTTCAAAGTTATTTTTTTCTCAAAAAAAAAAATAAATTTTCGTTCAATTTTTGTTTTTAAAAATTATTTGTATGGTATCAATCAGATGACTAGATATTGGAATAGAAATAACGAGGAAGGAAAAAGTAATTGAAAAGAAGAAAAAAGATCCCACTTTGAAATTCCAGTTAATTGTTAATAAAAACAAAATGAATATAATTATATCGTATGGCGAAAAATACAAAAAAAAAAGAAACACACAAGGTGAATGAAACATAATTATCATAAATTCTTTGTTCTATTCATAATTATCGTTCGTAATAATAGTATTAGTAAGATTATGATGTACATTAGAATATACTTGTATGAATAATCTTTTTGGCAAATCCAATTCGCAAGAATTATTTATAATTGGCCTCTATTAATGATCGATAGATAAAAAAATTTCAATTGGATTTGTCAAGTTTTTCTTTCTTTTCCCTTTTTTTTTATTATTATTTTTTTCGTAAAAAATTATATATCTTTTATTTATTTATTTATTTTTTTTCAATATTTTGCTTTGAAATGTAAAAGTATTGCATGAAGTCAATGTTTTAAAAGTGAAGAATTTCTTATGATTAATTTCTCAATATTTAAACGTCTATAAGCAACAATATACAATAGAATATAAAAGCAATCACTTTTCTAACAAACTCTTCGCTCATAATTATCCCAAATAACATTTCCTCTCTATAATCGTTTAACGTAAGATAATCTTCCGCGTCTTAATTTTCATCATAATTATATAATAATCAATCAATAAATTACTAAAAAAAAATTAAAAAAAAAAAAAACAATTATTTCGTGCAATTTATAATTTTTTTATCCACAATTTTCTTTTTCTTTAAAAAAAACTAATATTCATAAAATTTCTTCCTTCTTTTAAAAATACTGCGACAAAATAATAAAATCTAATCAAAAGACAACTCTGTTGTCTATCGGTAACCAGCGAAAAGGTTGCCTGAGCATAGGAAGAACAATTTACTAACATCAACATAAATTTCTATTCATATACTTAGCCGCAGGTAATAAAATATTTAAAAAATACTAATTAAATTAAATACATTTATCACGCCTGTATTTGAATTTTCCGAGCAAACAATTTGTGTAAAAATAGCTTTTCTTGAATTATAAATTTCCAGAGGAAAGGAAAATGAACAATTTTTTTTTTTTTTTGCAAAATAATAAAAAAAAATCGTAGAAATTGGCAATCAAAAATTATTGTAATGTGACCAACCAAAATATTTGGATTATTGAAAACCCCCCGAAAACTCTATAATATAGCTGACTATTATATTAAAGCTGCACTGCATAGAAGTCGCAGCCAGTGAATGTCTAGCAGCACGAGCAGCAGTAATGTTAATCAATAATAGGAGGAGCCTGACTTTGGTGTAAGAGCGAACACGTACTCTGTACCATTTTGAATGACACCCCACTTTTTATAGTACAGAACTTGCATCTAACACACCGTCCTGGAAGATTTCTGCGAGTTGGCTACCATGGCAACCTACCAAATAACCTATGCATACACTTTTATATAGAATTGGTGAAATAAAAACTCTAAACATTTTTTTTTCTGGTTTTTTTTAATACTTGTTTTTCCTTCGAAATTTATATTTTGCTGCCTTTTAGTGCTAACGTTAATTAACGAGTGCTTTGGAATATAATCTATTCTTTCAAGTGGTAACCAACAGGAAAAAATCTTTCCCTAATATTCTCGAAACAAAAATTAGGATAAAAAAAACTTAAAACTTTTTTTTTTAACTTTCAAAGTTTAACGAGTTAGAAGAATTAATAGGATCAAAATATTCAAGTACATAAGTTAGTTGTGATTTTGTTTTAATATTTTACAGGGTATATAATTAATATTCATATGCTCGGTTTATTTAATTGCTAAATAATACAAATACTTTTCATTTTTTTTTTTAAAGAATTTTTTCAATATTTTTTCCTATAATATATATTACATTTTATTTACAAAAATGTTTATTTTTTTAACGTTTTATGAATTTTTTTTTTTTTTTTTTTAGTTTGCTTGTTGTGTAATGGGTGGGTTTATTTGAAGGCAATTAGAAATCGCGTTCACCAACTTTTTACACGATTTGGAGATCAACACTTCGCAAAAATACACTAATACTTCGTTTACATTAGCTTTAGCATAACTTCCATTCTTAAATTTAAATACACGTATAACAATTGTGCATTTATTGTTGTACTTGGCATATAAAATGCATCTGAATTTATAAATTTTCTTTTATTATTACCGAGCTTCTTTTTATTTTTAAATTCATTTATAACTCTACATATCATTCGCCCATTCTCATTCGTCTTCACTCATTCTCCCAACTAGCAAATTGCGCCTAAATATCTCGATTAATGCCACGAATGTAAACGAAGTACAGGTCATTTTTGAATGAGAAAATAAATATTATACTTTTGTTTTAAATAATTTTCCCTCCCCTCCCCCTAAATTTCAATTGAGTTAACGTACAGTATTGTTCTCCAATATCGATGTACCAATTCAATATTAAACTTAACAAATTTTCGATTTGTCTCATTTACATTTTTTTTTTGTCTTTTCATAATTTTTTTTTTTTCATATTTCATTTTAGTTGAAATTTTTGTACTGCCAGCCTGAGATACCTCTCGTAAATTTCGCCAAATAGGCACTTCTGGTCTATATAAACCTGCCAATAAAATAAAACAAAAAAAAAACCCCGTCAAATAATCTCTGCTTCTTAACACTACAACTCCTTCGCATTCTATTTTGCATGGAATAAAAAAGAAAAGGTTCAGCTCCGTAAAAATTAAAAAAGCTGTCATATCGTTTCGTCAAAAATCTCAAAAAAAGAAAGGAAAGGAGAATTGAATAACAAAATAAACTGCCAAAGACTTAATTTAAATGGAGGGAAAAAAAGGTTCTGCTTAGGGACAAGGATTGTTCCAATCTGTAAAAAAATTACGTTTTCTTACTGTAAATATATAAAAATCTTTTCTGTTTTCACTAATTACCGCTATGGCATCATATAATCTTTTTTAATATATATATAGATAAGATGTAGATATAATTTGTATAGAAAAAATGTTTTGTTTTTCGGGTGATGATTGTGACCCAGAGTTGGCTTCTGACTGAGAAAGGCCTAATCAATAAGCCACCGTGCTTTAAATTCTGAATAAAATTCCACACTTCACTCCACTCCACGTACGTTGTTAACATACACGAGTTCAGATTTTCCTTCGATTTTGTTAGGCACCGCTTGGTTGTTGCTTGATTTTGTTTTGTAGAGAGAGAATAGATAAAAATGCACTTAAGTACAGTACTTTTCAAACAAATATATATAATATATATTTAGTTTTCCTCCTGTTTCTCTTTGGCTTCGCAAAATGACTTATTATTTCGTTTATTATGGTGAGGCGTAGGGTTGAAACACGGTAACGATGACGAAACAAAAAATTTAAAAATTAAATAACGCTCTTGAACATGAGCTAACAATTTTATAAAAACGTAATAACAAAAATACCGTTTAACTTTTGAAGAAAAAAAAAAACTTCGCATGAGTTGAAAAAGCTCAAATAGTTAATTCTGGAGATCGATTGTATATGATGATAAAACAAGAAGAGAATTAAAAAAATAAAAACGATCGGTGGCGTTTGTTTCGAATTCACTACCGTCTCCAATGGTTCGCACTTCCAGAAAAAAAGCAAGCGTGATGATGAATAACAGCTTAATAACCCCTGGCATTCAGGGTGGAGCGGGCTAAAAAATTTATTTCCAACAATTAATTTCAATCTTCGTAAATTTTTTTTTAAAAAAAATGAGTTAAAAATTAAATTACCATCATGCAGTGATCGTAATCTTCGCACATGCTTTCGTAGCTCCTCGTATGCCTAGGAGTGTGAATGCTAAACGATGGCAACAGCGATGATGGCGAGTTGATGAGCGAGGAAGCCGAATTGACTGCTGGTGACGCTAACTGGATGGATGGCCCTCCTGTGAATTGTGGTGGAAAAGAACGTAAAAGTTCCTCTGCGCTCGGTGGAGCTGCCCTGTTATTGGGAGGCGAGAGAGGAAGCAGATCAAAATCATAAAGTGATAAATCGATATCACCAAAAATCTCGTCGCTCGCCGTCGAAATTCCAGAATCGGAACTAGCGCTCGGGCTGGTATTAGGACCACCCCCCGAGCTGCTACCATTACTACCGTCAGGTCCGCAATTAATATCCGCTTCGTACACAGAGTTATTAGCCGGCCACTCGTCGTCGTGACCGTTTAAGCTCGTCGTCACCAACTCGCTTTGACTGGGAAAACTGAGCAGCGAACTCCAGCTGATAGTCGTTGACGCCCTTTCTGTTCCCGCCGAAGACGGAGAAGAAGAGACCGAGGAAGAGGAGGATGATGAAGAAGATGAGGAAGAGTTTTCGTGCGCCGAATCCCACATCGTCCGACTCGAATTTAAATCTAACAAACTAGTATTATTATTATTCAAAGAAGGAGTAGGAGGAGGAGGATAAGGGGTCGTTCGACCTGAAACCGCATCGAGATCAGTTAAATTTTTTTCAAATCTCATCTCGGCTTCTCTACACGGCACTGGTTCCACCGCCGTAACTAAGTTACCGTTGCTACCGCCAACACCATTACTGCTACTACTTCCGTTTCCGCCGCTATTACCGCTCCCGAAATACAAAACCAGAGATGAGGGTGAAGAAATCGTGGAAGTGGACGAGGAAGAATAACACTCCATAGCGGAACTGCTGCCAGGGAGAGGATCCAGCGTCATTTTGTCCGTTTCGATGGGAGGAAGGAGAGTGACTGGCGGACTCGGAGAGAGACCTTCGCTTACCATCTCTCTCTCTAAAGTTCTCAACGTATTGCAGATGAGTACCGACCGTCTTAAAGAGGGATCGGGAGTCTGGCGATAACTAGTTAATTTTTCAATGGAAGTGTCAAAGACGGATTGACGACTATCGATATACTCCCGATTGCTTTTGGGATTTTTCGCACTACCACCACCACTATCGATGCCACCGCTATCTAGATGAGGCATTTTAAACGCTTCTTCCGTCTCCTCCTCTTCTTCCAGTTTGCGTTTCGCACCATGTCTCACCTGCACTGGACACTCTTTCAACCCGGACGAATGAGATTCCTTATTGGCAGCTGCTGCGTTGTCGGCAAAAACCTATTCAAATAAAAAGTTCCAAAAAACGATATTTAAAAACATTTTTTTAAATGAATAATAATAATTTTAAAAAAATGATTTTATTTTATGAAAAATTTTTTAGAAAAAGAAAAACTATAAATATCCAGGAAAGCAAAAAAAAAAAACCATAAATAAATAAAAACGAGTTTTGGGGTGAAAAAATTAGATGTGGGTGAAATTCCAAGGTTTCTTTACTAAAAAATAATATAGAACCTTCCACTGACTCCCACAACTTCCAAGTTTGCAACTAAATTCTGCCTCCTCCGCTCAGCTTTGCTCGTCAAATGCCAGTGCTGTACGTTAACTAACCATTCACGCCTGGTTAAAGTGCGAGAGAGAAGGACAACATCGTCAATTCAGGGCCGTATTGAGGTAACTAGGTCAAGCTACATACACACATACATTGTTATCCAGGTCATAACACAACGCAACTAACGTTAGTTCTACAACTACATCTGCAATAGCGGAGCTTAGTTCAGCCAAACGGAACCAAAAGCCGCTCTCGCAACCAAACAAACATTCAAAAAATATTATTTTTATTTCCAAATCTCAAAACTAAGCGAGCTACACACAAACTCTATTAGAAATTTTTTTAAAAAAAAAATTCGTAAAAAATAAATAAAAAAAACAATTTATTAGAAAATTCATAAATTAAATTCTTTCAAACAAATCTTGTTTAATGTAATTAAATATTTTTAATTAGGATAAATATATTTTTTTTGGTGGTCAGTTTCGAAAAAACAAGACTTTTAAAAAAAAATGTCTAACGAAGAATCACGTAAACAACACTAACAAAAGCAATGTCTAAAAATCGTTGCAGTGAGTGATAAACAAGTTTTCAATAAATTACAAGGTAGCGCCATCTAGCGGTAACTACCTCCTATCAGCAAATAAGGCAAAGTTTCGCAATGACATCGACTGCTGACGTCATAGGCGACGCTACGGTGGAGGAGGGAGGTCGGCCATTTCCGTGGAATTACGACTCATCTCACACTCCACGCATCTTTTCGCACTTATTTCGCTCTACGTAACAACGGCAAAAATTAAAACAATTAGTTTTTGTCAACACATTACGAGTTCAAACAACTTACAAACCCCTGCCTCAACTCTCACTATTAATAATAATTAAATATTCAAAATCAAAACTAGTAAAAAAGAGGAAAGAGGGAGGGGAGTGGGAGAAGAAAGGGAAGAAAATAAAAAAGGTTGGAGCAAAATTTCAAGCTTCGCGCTTCTCATGTGCGCCACTATGCGTTCAGCCTTGTTCTTTTTCAATGCCTTATTACGCGTCTATTATATTATGCCTGGCGAAAATTATAAATAGAGTCGTGTGTAGGTTGCAAAGAAAATGGCTTCAAAATCACTTTCTAGAATAAAATGCCAGAAATAAATAAATAAATAATAGTAATAAAAAAAAAAACTTTGGTAAAGCGCCTACTTTTAAATAGGAAATTTGAATTTTTAACACACCTGGTGAATGCGAGAGCCTAAAGTACTGTACACTACCGGTAGTGATATAAATTAAGCCTAAGTAAATAGCTGACCATTTTATTTTCTAGCAATTTCAAAATTATTATTACAATATTATTCGAGGTTTTATATAAAAATATATTAATAAAAATCAGTGATCGAGATATTTTTTTAATATTAAAATATAATTATTATCGATTTAAAAAAAAAAAATTTTTTAAACTACCGGTGGGAAATTTTTTTTTTATTATTTTCTAACGGAAATTTGTAATTGAATGCTCATTTTCGTCGAAATTGTGATAGTTTTCTCTCCCAAATTACCGAACCCACTTACGTATATTATAAGCGAATGAGTCAAACTTTAACTCCGGGAAACTTCTTGAGCAACAGATTTTTCAATTTGCGAAAAACAACGACGAAACTTTGACCGCTTTGTCAGCTGCATCCGAGTTTTATTAACTATTCATATGGGGGCAGACTAGCATTCGAGCGTACGGAAAATGCCCACCAGCGATAACAGCACCGCCTCACTTCAAAAGGGAAAAGTGTATTCGCCGTTAGGTGCGCTAGAGTCACACTATTCCCTACGAGCGATTCAAAACTTTATGAGAAGTTTTTACACCTGAGTGTTGCGATCATCTGAGAAGAATTCTTATCAAATATTTTCTCTTTTTCCGCTAAAATAATTTTAATAAAAAAAAAAAAGTTAAAATGAACATAATTCATTAATAACAATTGAGTTACCCGAGGGTTTTTGTTTTGAAAAAAAAAAATCAATTCAAAACTCTTAAATAAATTTTCGGATGAATTTTTTAAAAAAATAATATCGGAATGTTTATAATTAATAAGCCTAAAAAAAATATAATAATACAATTGGGCAATGTCACCTTCATAAACACATTCGTCAAGGCCTGTTTTCTAAAACATAATTTCTCATTAAATAAAATTCTACATATTTCCAAATATTACTAAATCAACTGTCATCCGATGCAGCGCGAGATAGCCTTGATTCGAAGTCGTTTAGTGCGCATAGGAGAGAAATTTCCAGTACAGACCGCCGTCTCTCTCTCGCTCAATCCTCAAACTGCTCTCAGCTTCTTTACACCATGCAAACAATCAAAATTACGCCTGTTAATACGAATTAATTAATTTCATACCTGCATTTTCACATTGTCCTCTACATCCCAACTTAACCAAAATCCCATGCTTGATGTAAAATGTCACTCGTTTGTCCTTCATAGGAAATCACCATCGCGAGAGCGAAGCTGCACAAAACCGATAACAGAAAAATGGCGCGCCTCTCAACAAAAACTGCATCGGCAGCACTACTACTACTTTTGTCACCGACAAATCGCGTAAAGCCGAGTTTTTCTCGCTCGCAGCTGTGACGTCATTTCAACATTCATCGTTAAAGTACACACGGCTTACAAGCAGGCGCGCTATCACAAAATGCCATTATGGCGCAGTCGAGCATATCTGGTTATATTTTTAAAAAGAAATAATAAATTGCAATAATAATTTTATACCTTTTGAAGAAATTTCAATCCTTAATGATATATCAAATTAAAAAAAATGCAATTTATCAAGAATTTAAACGCAGCAGCTGAAGTAGCCAAACAAATTATATCGATTCCTGAGTGAGCTTGTTTATAAAATAAAGTACTCTTAATACTACATCACATGGCGTCAGGACGGTCAAACGGCAATTCATAAACAAAGTCACGTTGGCAATAATATTTACTTCCGAGTACACGTCGTAAAATAATCGGCAAAATAATAATAACTTGCATTTTATTATTTAATAAAATTAATTTTTAATCTTTAAATACAATTTTTCGGGATTATTACGTCGTTTAATACAAGAGAGAATTGGCAACACTGACTGGAGAAATGCGCCCACCGACTCCCCACCCTGTGCTATGACGTTTATCAAATCCTACATGACGTCACTGCAACAGCCAGTTCGCTTTTTATCTAGGCTACATTAGCCTCGCTGCGCAACCTCCAGCAAATAGCAATCAGCTGTCATGTTGTTGAGCATTACTCACCAAACTCTCGTATAGAGGTGTTGTTGGCTTCCCTTAGCTATTAACTTTCGAAAACGATAGTGTTCGCTTATTGCAATATTAAAAGGAAGTTTGAAAATTACACTCATATAGTCTATTATTTTTACTTTGCTTATTCGAAATAATTGTATTAAATTCGAAACTGACACGCGTGAATATTTCAATAATCGATGACGGCAGATTGAATAATGAAAGAGTGGCTGAACATAAGGAGAGAAAACGCGGCTTAATTAGACGGCGTTTCCCCAGCCGAATTTCGATTTGCGCGCAAAAAGCAAGCAAAATTGTATTAAAAAAAAAAATACACCGCAGAATACAGGAATTTTCCAAATAAAATATTGTGCATCAAAAATTTTACGATATTTACAGTTATGTTATTTATGATACTAATTTAAATACTAGACATATTTTTTTTTATAGGGAAATAGTGATTTTTTTAATTTCCAAAGCAAAAAAAAAAAAAAATTGTTTGCTATTTCCGCTGGCAATGACGCCATAACAAATAAAAAAAAATCGTTTCTGTTTGAATCAGAAATTGCAATAACAAAAGATTTAATAGAAAGAAAAAAAAAAAATTTGCAAAGCTGAAAAATTAGCTAATTAAAATCCAATCCCATACTTAAAACCGTAAATACAAAAATATACAATATTAATTATTTCATTAATTTAACAGAA
>JAQGAZ010003570.1:0-11269 GCA_034692225.1 Polydesmus complanatus
TTTCAAAACTGGTGACTAAAGGCGTGTCTAGTTAGGGGACAGTGTTGTATGGTCAAAGCATGCACCCCACGCTTTTTGTATCAAAATTCATTTTATTTTCATTTTAAGACCAGGTATTAAAAAATATTAATTTATATCTGTACAAAATTATATTGAAAAAAAAGTGTGTAAATTAAAAACTTATTTTTTGCTTTTTAGTACATCAAAAGCGTATTTCTTTTAGTTTTTTAAAACTATCATTTTATTTATGGTTCAGTTACCAAATTTGTACCCTTGTCGCATATGTAACTTAGTTATTTTTGCGAGATTATATATGCCATACATTACAAACCTAAAAGGTTTCAGTTGAAACCAATACAATAATGCCACGTAAACTTATTATAAACTATGCGAGAAACTTAAATTCTTTAGTAAGAAAATGTATAATAATAATAAAAAAAGGTCTTAATAATTGTTTGGGTGAAAACGTATTACAGTTTGAACACCATTTGAGTGGTAAAAAAAATTGATTTTGTTCAGTAACTTTTTTAATACTAAAGTACAAAATAATAAATAAAATTCCAGCAGATAATTAACGATTGAACTCGTTTCAAATGACTGTTCCACCCTCGGAAAACAATAATGTAACATTCCCCTTCGGCGTTTCTCTTCTTCTTCAACTCAAGTTTAAGGTGGGGCAAAAAAGCTAACGGAAATGCGCGGAGGTCAAAGGTGACTCACGCTCTCTCTCGTCTTCTCACGTGATTCAACCGTTTCAACGAGATTGAATGGCGGTTGATCGCTTTCGGCGAATTCTATTTTCATTTTTATTAGTGAATTTAATCGCTTAATTTGAATTAAGAGTTAGTTTTATTTGGACCTCCGTTATCCGTAGGCAAAGAATATTAAGGAAATTTCGCTTCATTCAAAAGTAAAATAATATTATTACTAAATTTGAAAAGAATTGAGAATTAACTAAACTTTGAATTTAATTGATAAAACGCTTGAATTGAGCTGCGAAAAATGCCATAGTATAAAATATGATTAACTTTTCTTAAAACTAATACGTAGATAAATTCATACTGGTAATTTAATCTCTTTTTTTTTGTAGATAAAGCATTATTAATATGGAGAATTTTGCAAAGTGGCCGCTGGAGTATGTGCGTGTGACCAAGGAGTGCATTTGCGGCTGGTGCGGTCAACTGCTCATCGCCAACCACACCACCGACGACCCAGAGGTAACCACAGCAGTTAATTAACGAAGCACAACATTAGCATAAATCATTTTTTTTTTGTTGTAGACGCATTTTGAAAGCTGCAAAAAGTCCAAAGAAACTGGACTGTTAATGGCACTACCTTTTATAATAATTATTCAATTTACTTAAATTGATCTTTGTTGTTTTTAGGGTTTGAAAGAGCTATTAAATGTAAACCACAAGCTCAAAGGGTTAAACGCTGTTATGCAGACAAAATTTGACCAAATGAAAGCAGAGGTGATGGCGGAAGTTAAGGCGAAACCGCTTACAATAAAAACAGAATTCGGAGCTGAAAGTGACTTCACTAAAACGGAATTTAATAAAAAGTTGGTGGACTTGAAAAAGGATTTGGAGACAGAAACAGTAAGATTCCAATTACTTTCAATGTTTTTGCTTTGCTATAATTAATTATTTAAATGGATCTATTAATTAAGACGAGACGAGAAACGAGCGATGCGGCCCTGTTAAACAAGTTCAATGTTTTAGAAGAGAAAACGAACAAATCGATGCGAGAGATGGGCGTGGCTCAAAAAACGAAGATAGCAGAAGTGTTACGTACGGGGTGGTGAATATATTATTTACCACAAATTCAAATAATTAAAAGGACAAGAATAGTGATATTAAAGTTAATAAAGTTTGATTAAAGTATCATTAAATTAAATTTGAATAATTATTCATTAACAAGGAATGGGGCTAATTAACTCGGGTTTGCGTTGTGTTTTGGGTCATATAAATAAGTTAATTTGAGTATCGTTAAAATAGGCCAAAATAATAAAATCAGATTCGGATCATTTATATCCCGCAATCAGTTGTCCTGTTGACTATATATTTTAGCTGTGAGACCTGAAGGGTTCGTAGCTATGCTTAACTAATCTCGAATAAATGCAGTGAGCAGGAATAAAAAGACTAATATTAAAAATAAATCAGAGACAAGAAGTAGGAATAATACTGGTGAAGCCAGGATTGAAAATGTCTAAGTTTGCTTAAGGCGGTATAACACTAGTAACACATACGGCGGGTATTAATTAAATTTATAATAGAAAATATGCTTACAACAGCCAAACAGCAATGATGAGCTTCATAATTGAATGGGTGGCGTCGGAACGGGTAGGATGGACCGCGTTATAATTTGGAGAAAATTCGGGCAGGGGTTTGTTAAACCTTGTCTAATAAACGGCTGAAGAGCAGCAAAAATTTATTAATTTTTAATAAATTTTATTGAAGTCAAAATAATTTACAAACTTGGTAAAATTTAAAATATTTATAAAATGCACATAGGCAGCATGAAAATCGACATATAGCAATTACTGAGTAAAATAACTCTTAAAATTAATTTAGGCTTAAATATTCAAGCATTTAAATTATAAGTGATTTACGAGGCTCAATAAGTTTCGAAAAACTTCAAAAGAGCTTACAAGGCAAGTTAAGAGAAGCTTGAGAAAAACTGAAGTGATTTTAACTGAGAAATGGTCCTCTATTTATACCAAAATCTGAGCATGCAAATTGGACTTGAGAATTCAGGGTCTTATCTTGGATTCATCAGAAGATATCAAGATAAAATTTGCCATCAGATTGGGAAATAGTGGAAAATTTCATGAGTCATCATGATGGGAAAAGATACTTAAAAGTTAATAAATAAATCTTCCTTAATTAAAATACATAAATATTCCCTTATAAAATAACATAATTGGACATCCCTACACCATGATTGACATAAAATAACATAATAAATTACGGCGATTGAAAAGGGTATAAGTACAGTGCGAAACGATGGCACTTACTGCCGTAAAATGAATGAAAACGCGATTCGCGGTTTTTGGTACCTATTCCCTTCATTAAAACACTGTAAAACGGTTAAATCTTGAATAAATGTGAATTCAGTATAATATATTGACTAAATGTAGTCATTTGAAACAAATAATTAAGTTTTTAAAGCCAATTAAAATAAATAACTTATATCAGCAATATAGGTCAGAATGGTTTAGAGTTAAGTGTTTGATATGAAATTGAAGAGAAAAGAAAGTTAAGAAAGATGAACCATATTATATAACTGTCACATAAGTGTAGCAAGAGTTATAAAATTAATTTAGAATTTCATCTGGTTTGTTTGTTTATTTCAGGCTCGTTAACCTTTGAAATTTCTCTATGTCGCAAGCATATGAGTCATCATGTGCAGAAACATGGTAAGGGCACCAAGATGGACTCAGATAAGAGACTGGGAAGTATGGTTGTCATAGCAACCAACTTTGCTAGCTGTAAACATGGTTAAAACCAGTTATAGCCTTAGGCTAGGATAAGTAAACAGCGAGGTAGATGATAGTTACTAGAGATTAGAGAGCTTTTAGCCGGCTAGAGCGCCGTATGTTTTAATTACGAAAGCGCGAAAAGAAAACATGCGAATATACCGCAATAAAATATACGGTGTTAAATTAATGAATTTTAAATAATTAATTAAGAGATCATATTAAGAAATAGAGGGTGGAAAAATAGGAGAGTGAGGACCTGCACGTAACAATTCCCCCCATTGTATATTGTCTTCCCACAGACAAGGAGAATACAAAAGACGGTGTTAAAGGGAAAGGTCCGAATTGATCCTGCAGGTAGTTTCACACCTTTAGTCACCGCAATTAGGGTCCTATTCATCTATGTATGAATCACCTATACACACCTCCAAGTTAAAACAGTATAAATACTGGTGGTCGTCTCCATAATTTTCACACTGCTCTCTCCAACTTCAGAATTAAGTTTTTAGAATTATCTCTAAAAAGTTCTCACAATCTTCTAATGATGGTTATGCTGGTAGACTTCGATTACTCTTTAAGTCTTGGAGATCCAACCTTGCCAGAAAATGTATGGGATATGGATGTCCCTGAAGAAATCTATGATTTATTTTGTGGTATCCTACGACTTTCAATTCGAAATCGAATTTAAAATTAAGGTAATTGATTGAGTTAATTTCCGAAAGTTTTTTGTTTATTTGTATTAATATTGTTGTTTTTTAGACGGTTCGAGACCCAGAAGCTTATGGTAAAGTGGAATCCAAGGCTTAGATTCACTTCGCTGCATTGACGCCCGTCCGCTCATCATCACGTGCGGTACCCTAGACTGTCCTTCCATCGAGAGTGTTCTACCGTCCTTCCACGCTCTCTTCAAGAAATGTTCGATAAACCGACTTTAAGCGATGATGTACGTCATCGTCCTACGACTTGAAGAACCGAACGGATGGTGGAGATTTGCCAGTTTCACTGGGGAACCCGCTGGAGGTTCATTCAAGTTCTGATGCTGTTTGGTAACTCTATTGCTTTTCTGATGAATGGCGTAGAGGAAATCATGCGGCCCTTCCTTGAATGTTATAACCCGTTTTTCTCCATATGGGATGGATCCATGGTTCCTGTCAAGATGACGAATTTCATCAAGGTACTGTTGACTACGGACTCTGATGACAACGAATGGTATTGCAACCATCAACAGGCGGATCTATACGATCCTCTCTTTGATCGACGTCAGGAGGTGCCAATACTTGAGGAGGAAGATTGGGATTGGGAAATCGCGGAGATGGATCTTCGCTTCTTTGCAGATGAAGTGAGTTCCACTAGTTCTTTTGTTTCGGCCGAAGAAAACTGGATGAATTCGTTTGAAGATCATCCGTATCGGCAGCTTTCTGAAGATGGTTCGGGAGTGTCCTCCACAGTCTCAGAAAATGAAATCTTTCTAAGAGAAGTTTTAGAACGTGTGGGAGCGTCACCCGGACCAGAATAAGAAAAAGGAAAATTTTAAAAGGAAGAAAAGGTAGCGGAAAATTTTTAAAATAAAATTCATGCAAATTGTATTTTTTGATATAAGCTTTTTTTCTACTTTTCTGAGAAATAAAGTCTTTAAACTAAAATTTTACTGAATTCAAATTAATATTCGTTCATCATAAAACCTGGAAATTCTTTTGAACATAAATCGAGTTACTATTCTGAATACCAAATTTTATGATAATAGCATAAGAAAATCAAGTAGATATAAGTAAACATAAAAGAACATAAGAAAATAGACATGTTTAAAGCGCATTTCGAATTCTTAATATAATAGAAAGTAGACAGCCGAGTATACCGATTGCACAAATTCCCTCCAAAATAATATCAAATAATTTTAAGTAATCATAAATGGATTGAAATGGTGTCTGTATTCCGGCAAGGGCAGACCATATATTATCTTGCACAGCAACGGTTCCTGAACCTATTTGTTGTGTGAAAGACGGCTGGATGACTCGTATTGTTGGTTCGTCTAGGCAATGTTCTACTACATGGCAGCGAGAGACGGCCATATGACCTAAACAAATATGTCCACTTATACACTTAGTTTCGAAACGAAAGTTAATTTGAACAATAGAAGCTTCTTGTTTTACAAAAACAGATCTAGTGTATGAAGAGCTGCCACTGAGAGTAACAGTTGCTAAACCAGCTTTGCATTCAGATTTGGCTTCCAGTTCAATGGTCCCTTGGGCTACGCATTTGTAACAACCTGAAATCTTAATAATTTTTATTATCTTCGGACAGATTTCCCATGTTCGGATGTTCATAGTAGCGTTGATGACACCTAGTTGAATTTCTAATGCTGAACTGGTTTCTTCTTCAGATTCCAAAGCCCCAGTTGTGGTTAAGTATAAAGATGACTCACCAATCACCAAAGGTAATTTATAGCGATTTTCAGAGATTATTTTGTCTAGAAAACCATCGGCCGTTTTCATTCGTAGGCTACCGTCAAAGAAATGCAGACTTACTATAGCATGATCAAATATAAATTCCTTGCTATAAGGAGTAGATGCTTGGAAATTACCTATTTTACTTTTTCGCGGTACATTCACCACACAAGCGTCATGTAAATAACCCAAGGTATTAGGATATTCATATGATTTGATCAAATGAGTTTGTAGGTTAGTACTAGTTTGAGCAAAGTTTCCAATAATGGTTAGCGAGGCTTGACCCTCCATAGTCATTTTTGTTTCTTTATCTTTCAGATACAATACCTTCCCTTCATGATTTATAACTTTAAGTATGGGCACACATCATTTCGTTATGATCTTCGAAACACCATGCACTTTGTTATAATCTGGCACAAAATATACCCGGTACTGATTGCAGTAGTTATGAGCAGTTATCCCACATTTAACAAAAGGTCCATTGCTTCCAGCTCGACAATCAGTGATGCCAGGCCATAAAGTGGCTTCAACGTTGGTTGGTTTATAGGCATCTGCTTTACAGCCCCCTCCGTATCGGCACTCGTCAGTACTGGGACAGTAATTATCATAAACGAACTTTGGAAAAACAGGAAAAGTATAAAATTCTTGTTCCGTTGTATATTGGCACAATAGTTTTTCGTATCGTATCTGGAATGATGCAATAGAACCACGTATAGTATCGATTATGTAAACACATAATGTATGACCGATATCTAGAAAAGTTAATCGCGTTTGTATTTCCATAATGCAATCTATGGAGTCAATGTTCTCGATACAGCGGGAAACATCAGTTGTCATTGCCAAATGGCTATTACAAGTGATGTCCGTGACGTCGTCTCCTTTTACTCCTAACACCATTAACGTGGCTAATAATACCATGGCGGTTGGAGGTGGTTGTACTGCAGGAATATTATCTTGTAGAAACACAATTACTTGACCGATTCATAATCCTATCTTGGACCCGAGTATGTAGCTGTATCTGGCGAGATTTCTGAATATTCTGAAAAAGAGTTTACCTATACTGATAACACTTTTACCAGTGTAACACAAAGTTTGCATAAGGAATATCAAATTCATTAGAATATATACAATCATGATGATTAAGGTCGCAATTATACCAATAGTTAGGTATAGTGGCAAGCAATCTAAATGATGAAATCGATCCCAACACATATAACATCGAATTCGCGCACACACATCGAAATTGTCTGTGTAAAATGATGAAAATTCGATGTTTCCTTGGTTGGAATATAATATTAGTTTTAGTTTACCAGGGTAGAGATAAAATTCATCAGGAATAAATATAGGTTGATAAGCTTGAATGTCAGTGGAGTATCTAACACCACCTTTTAACATAACTAATTTACCAGTGATTTTACTCATTACACTATCTTCTGTATGTGTTAAATTTCCTTTTCCCACATAATGAGAGTTGGGTTCGTCGTTAAAATTAGGTGGCACAGATAGTAGTTTACGGCTTCCTAGTTGATTTTCATGGATTTCGTATACACAATATTCAAATTCCAAGAATTTTACATTGGTAACAAAACTTGTTCGGATTTTGAAAAAGCGAATATAATTTCCATATTCAAGCTCACAATAACAAGTGGCTCGCGGAGAACAAGTGTACGTAGAACAGTAATGGTGATCTCCATTTGTGAAGTCTTTCCCTCCATCACAAAAGACGTTGGAGTGGATATCGCGACACATAAATGAAGTTTGGTTTCCACCAATTTTGGCCTGGAAATCAGTTTTAGTTTCGGTAATTGTTGCCAAATCCTGACTATCAGGTACCATTATGAGAGTTTGGATTGATGTGATGCAGCTGGCACAGTTGCGGATAGCAACTAAACATGCAGTGGAGGGTAGAAGATGAATCTCCGGGTAATAGTTGATGGTGATACACGTCCACTGGTCCTGTTGGTATTCACACTGCTTAATGGTCTGTTCGACCGAGGCCATTATAATATTTAAACTGCAAATACAATAAATTGACATGATTAAGGATTATGTATGTATAAATAGGGTTTAGGTTGGATCGGGTAAATCCCCAGGCTGGACTTGTAATGCACTTTTTAAAGCATTATTAAGTCTATTTATTAAACCAGGAGTTTGCTCCGGTTTGGGCTCAGTTCTCACTGGCGGCAATGTAGGAAGCGGAACTATCTCTACAGGTCTAACATAAGATTTATTTCTTGTTTGCAAGACTTTTGAATCTCGTACTTCAGGAAATAATTTTTCTCATGCCCACCCATCTACCCGTAACTTTTTCGGAGTGTCAGTATGCCCATCGGCCTTAGGAGGTAAGGTTCCTATAATACCCCTACCACGTCCTCCGCTCCGTATGTCTCTCATTGCTTGAGTAAACTTATTGCGTTGAGGTGTTTCTGGTAGCGCTGGCATAGTGTATGGCGTAAGTTCATCATCGGACCATTCGTCAGCAGGTGGTGTCTGTGGTCTTGGCTCTTCCTCTCGAGGTTGTTGTGAAGAGGCCGGTGACTCTCGGGTTGCTCCCGATGGTGTTGGGTCTTCAGGAAATCTTCGTGATATCATAGGTTGATCACCATTGTCGTCATAGGGCAATTGGTCATCTAGAAAATCACTTTTGTCTTGTCTGGGTTTTGATTTAGTTTTCAAAGCGGGAAAAGGTACTCGTGGTTCATATTTACTAAGACGGTCCATATGAACGGTTTGTATATCTTTTCTATTCTTGAAGTTTTGAATTTGAAAGTTAACCTGAGTAAATTTATGAATTACTTGGTAGGGCCCTTTATTATTCCCAATGAGCTTAGCAGTCGTGCCTGTCTTAACTATAGGAGTATATAAATAAACTAAATCACCTAAATTGATATCTTTAAAGTCTCGTTTCTCCCGCACTTTTATTTTATCCCATTTAATTTTGATATTTTGTTTTACAGCTTCAAAAGCATTATACAGTACATGCGTCTAGTTAAATTTGAAGCAATGTTGGGATTATAGTCGGGACCGGGTATTTCTTTGCCTAATGAATAGGAGAGAATCGGATCACGTCCATTCATTAAATAAAAGGGAGTAAATTTGGTCGTGTCTTGATGCACAGAATTATAAGCTAAAGTGAGCAGAGGTATTGATTCGTCCCAGTTTTTCTGATCTTCACTAACGTAATGTCTAATCATCTTAATAAACGTTTGATTAAATCTTTCGATCTGACCATTAGCTTTCAGATGGTAGGCAGTTGTAAATAGCTTTTCAATTTTTAAAATTCGGCATACTTCTTGGAATAATTTAGCGGTAAAGTTTGAACCTTTATCAGTAAGCAATATTTCGCCCAAACCATGCTTAGAAATAACTTGATTAATGAATATTTGCGCAACTGTTTCGACCTGTTGATCAGGTGTGGCTGCTGCTTTAACCCATTTGGTAAAGTTATCAATGAATGCAATTATATAACGGTTCCCATTTGCGGAAACTGGTAGTGGTCCTACTACGTCTAGCGACTATCGTTGCATTGGGCGATCTAAAGAAGGTAACGGTTGTAATGGCGTACTTCTGATAGGTACTTTGCATTCCATGCAGAGAGAACAGGATTTGACATATTTAGTTATATCTTCTCACATATTAGACCAATAAACATCTGTTAAGAGTCTATCTATGGTTTTATTAATACCTAGGTGACCTGCTGTGGGAGAATCATGAACTAAGCTAATTACTGATTCTTTCATTTCTTGGGGAATACACATTAAACTTTTGTTTTGTTTTGTCCTGAAAGTAGTACAAAATTTGATTAGAATATTATTTTTATTGAATCGGAAACCTTTCTTCTTGTTGATCTTATGATCTGGATGGTTTGGATCCTTTAAAGATGCAATAATGGTTCTCCAAGTTGGGTCACGTTTTTGCAGAGCTTCCATCGGAACACCTTCATCAATCAGCGCGAAAACTGTGGGATTTGGATCAGGTTGGCTTGATTCAGTAAACATCACCGTTTTGTAGGACAGGTTTTTAGGTCATCGGGAAAAACTTCATTGAGTCTCTAGGTTCATCACATCTGGTGGAGGTAATGGCTCAACTTTATCTTCAGGTTTCGTGATACATAAAAGTCATCTTACCCCTTTTTCTTCTTTTTCTATAGGTAACTCATAAAACTCGGGAATATAGTTTTCCATATATTAATTAATAAATATTCTTTTGCCTGAAACATATCTGTTCCTAAAATTTCGTTAGTTAGATGTTCTTCATCTTCGGGTGAGAAAATTACGTCTTCTTTATTTTGATTAATATAATTTATTTTCTCCGAAAATTCGGAATTTGATAAAGAATCACCTTTCTGGCGATTATATGTTAAATTCTGAAAATTATTATTAAGTTTAAATTGGTTAGTGGATTTGCCTTCACTCAGCTTATCCCCTAAATCTAGAATAAAGTTAGAACAATCATTATTAAGTTTGGGTTCAAATTTAGGATCCCGACTTAAGCTTTCTGCACGATTAGTGACACCAGGTTTATATTTAACCTCATAATCATAAGCTTGTACTCTAATAGCCCACCTAGATATTAAAGCACTCTTATTCTTATTTTGCAGCATGAACTGCAGTGGTGCATGATCAGTAATCAACAGAAATTTATGTCCTAAAAGGTAATATTTAAAATGCTCTATGCCGAAAAGACATCCTAAAGCTTCTTTCTGCACTGGTGGATAATGTTGTTCAGAGTCTTTTAGTTTCCTACTAGCATACCATATAGGATGTCGCCCATCCTCGAACTCTTGTTCCAATACAGTGCCCAAAGCGTAACCACTTGCGTCAGTAGTTAGAATGAATGGCTTATCCCAATCAACAAGCTTAAATACAGGTCGTTCTTCCAAAGCGAGTTTTAAATCTTTAAACGCTTTTTCAGCAGCTTCCCCCCATCTAAAATGCTTTTTATCTACTGATAATAAGTTGAATAACGGGACGGCAATTTTTGCATAATCTTTAATAAATTTACGATAGTACCCAGTTAAACCTAGGAATCCGCGCAATTGTCTTAAGTTTTTAGGTCGAGCAAAATTTCGAACTGCCAAAACTTTATCGTGTTTTGGGTCGATCACCCCCTTCCCAATTAAGTGACCTAAATAAGTAACCTGCTCTAAACCCGCTTGAATTTTCTTTGGTTTTAGCTTTAGAGACCATTTTCGAATTCTTTTAAATACATCCTCTAATAATCTAAGATGCTCCTCAAATGTATCGGAAAATATTAAAATGTCATCAATGTAGACAAGAACTCCTTTACCTATTAAATTACCTAATACTGTATCTGCTAATCGCTGAAAGATACTGGGAGAGGTTTT
>JAQGAZ010003571.1:0-11268 GCA_034692225.1 Polydesmus complanatus
GACCACAGAAAACAGTGCACTGGAATGTGCTGATCTTCAAAATAAATTTTAATTTTATTGTAACTATGTTTTGCAATAATTGAAATCCACTATTTTCCACAATAAATTGAAGTTTTAGATAATTAAATTGCTCTATTGTGCACAAGAAGAAACGAATGTTTTGGTGCACTTTAAATCACTTGATTTTGCATCAACGCCTAAACAATAAAATTTGTTCAATTAAAATTTACTTAATTAAATATTAGAATAATTTCAATAATGGAAAATAGATACTTGCCATTTTTACGAAAAGCGAAAATACCCCAAACGCGAAAACAACCGCCATCGATATCTTTCCTTGCCGCGTCATCGTACGATGACGTCACGCCTATTGACAGAAAAGCAGGCTCTGAGAAATTTAAAATTAGGAAAATAATAATTATTATAATCTTCAAAAAAATATGCTGTAATTTTTGCTCTTAAATAAACGCCAACATTACGTCAACCAGCACTTTTTGTTTAGTTTAAACTTAAAAATACGTTATAAAGTACACTGTACAGCATAAAAATACTTAATTCTTGACATATTCAATGCACCTTCACGATTCTGAATTAATTATAGCTTTTGACAAACTTATAAATACATCAATAATTAATTATTACCATGTTTTCAATTTTTCTTGGAGGATCAAGTCCCATATCCTTAAACAATATTAAATACTATAGTTGATCTGAGCCTCGTCATAATACAGCGAAGGTAAAATGCCTGACGAAATGAAAATGCAGTCTTCAGAACATCAGTTGTTTCATCAAACCTATAAGCACAACTATTAATAACAATGTATTCTACTTAAATGCAAAAAAATACCAATTATATGTTACCTATGAACTTTGACAAATGTTAATAATTTGACGTAAAATTGACAGAATAGCGAAGTTTTAACGAAGTGATTAAACAGTGACGACGCAGTTTCTAACGATTGCCGTATTATTATTATTTTAAATCTAACTTCTGAAACAACATTCGTACATTAAATACTTAATTATAATCTAATATTATTGCAACTCACCTTTACGAAATTATTATGAGAGAAATAATGATGATCTTTGGACGACGAGTGCTTTGTAATCACCTACGGCGAGAAACGTTAATAGCACAGTACCGCAGCTCACGCACTTTTTTCCACAAAAACTCCCGTTCAAATAGCGTGACATTGATCAACACGCGGTGCACCGCCACCTAAGCAATAAATGTTCAGTAAAAAATTACTTAATTAAGTACTTTGTATAAGAATAATTTCTATACTTGCAATTTTTCCGAAACGCGGAAATCCCTCAAACGCGAAAACCGCCGCCATCGCCATTTTCGTTGCAGAGCGCGTCGTTCAAAAAGAGAGCAGTGCGGAGCGCTCTGAAAGATGTACGATTACGTCACGCCTATTCCCAATCGCACGTCATCGTAGACGGGTTTTCCCCTACTCGCTCTAAAACCGCAATCCTTTTCATACGTTTTGTAGAGATGATTTATTTTATAATTCCCGGTATCTAAAACAAAAAAAAAAAAAACAATAAAAAATATTTAATCATTTATATTGGCTACGTTGATTCCACAGTTTTAACAATCAATTGCGGTAACGCGAGATGGAGAACGTACCCCACCAATCGCGATATTTTCGTTAAATAATACGAAATAATTATCTTCGGAGAGAAAAGAAGACGAGAATCCAACGTAATCCTTTTGACAAAAACCAAACTCACTTTTCCGTACAACCGTTGAATCCGTTGGAGCTCACACATTCTACCAGCTTTGACGGCTTTTCTTTACAGAAAACGTAGACAAATTTATTACTTCATTCCTAACCTAAAATTATCAAATAAAGAGAAAGAAATGTATAAGAATGCTCTCGACTCTCATCATTATGTTTTGTTTCACCATTTATAAGATAAAATGAAAGCGCTGAGCTTTGCAAATCCCTGAAAAAATGTCGAGAAATTTACTCAGTTTTCTTGCTTTCGGGAATTGGGTGTTCTGCAGAGCAAAACAATGCATTCTTTATAGAGTGTACTTATCATTTCACCCAAAAAATAATAAGAAATAACTATTTTTACCGTCTCGAGAGTTTCAAAACGACGAGACTGTTCGAGCAGGAGCAGAATGTGTTTAGGATCCTTACACATCAAAACGCTCGACGATTGGCTCGGCTTTTTCCGCATCCTCTTCGTCCCAAAATCTCTCCACGTGTTGAAGAAAGTTGCTAAGAAAATAAAGAATTATTCTTATGCCGTTCACTAAACGAATTGTCAGCGTCAAAATCTAGCTAACGATATCCTTCGACGCTGACAAACTTGACGCCGTAAATACGACAAAAGATCAATAATACTCCACTCACATTTTTTTTGAATCGATCGCTTATGCTCAACTCTCAATTATGTCCCACCTCCTTAAACAATATGAAATAATGTTGATCTAGAGGCTTGGAATAATACAGCTAGGGCAAAATGTCGGACGAATTGAAACTGCAATCTTCAGAACATCAGCTGTTTTATCTAACCTACGTACAATTATTCACCATTAATAACAATGTATTTTTTAACTTCGCCATTGACAACTGTTACCTCCATTTCGAACTTTGACACTGATACAGAGTGACCGAGAGACGTATTTGGATGGCGAGACCTTTTCAAATAAGCCACTGTACGTGTACCTGTGAAATAATTTTAAAATTATCCTCTGCTTTCGACCGCCATTATGCAAATGCGGAGAGCTTACTGTTATCGGTCAATTGACAAAAAAAAAAAACTGCGTCGTCGTAAGCATAATCACTATGATGCCATTTCACTAATTATTACATCTGACCGCATTTTTAAGACCAATTGCTGCAAAAACATTCGTACATTGAATACCTAAGTATATTAATTAAGATCCAATTGCAACTCACCCTCATGAAATTATGAGAAAAAGAAAGGTGACGAGCGTTTGTAATCTTTAAAATGGCGAGTAGCTAATATCAGCAGCGTTGTCCTCCTCCTCCTCGCACAAATTCCCGTTCAAACAGCCTCACACTCGATCAACAGGCGGTGTACCGACGCCTAAGCAATAAATTTTCAATTAAAAATTACTTAATTAAGTATCAGAATAATTTCAATAATGGAAATTTTATACTTACAATTTACTGTATACGAAACGCGAAAATCCCCAAACGCGAAAACAACCGCCATCGCCATTTTTCGTTGCGGAGCGCGTCGTTCAGGAAGGAAGCAGTGCTGAGTGGTTAGATTCCGGTAGGAAGATGTACGATGACGTCACGCATCTTCCTAGTGCGTTTGTTACATCGTACGTCATCGTAGACGAGTTGTTCCCTCCCTCACTCGCTCTAAAATCGCAATCCTTTTCATTCGTTTTGTAGAGATGAATTCTTTTATAATTCCCGGTATCTAAAACAAAAAAACAATAAAAAAAATATTTAATCGTTTATATTTACTATTTTTTCCAAGGAATTTTCTAAAATATTAAATAGAAACGTTGATTCCTCAGTTTTAACAATCAATTGCGGTAATGCGAGATAGACAACCCCACCAATCGCGATATTTTCGTTAAATAATACGAAATAATTATCTTACGAGGAAAATGAAGAAGGAAATCTCTCGTAATCCTTTCGGTAAAAACCAAACTCACTTTTCTTTAAAACCGTTAAATCCGTTGGAGCTCGCACCCACACATTCTACTAGCTTTGACGGCTTTTCTATACAGAAAGCGTAGACAAATTTACCGCTCCATTCCTAACCTAAAATTATCAAATAAAGAGAAAGAAATGTATAAGAATGCTCTCGACTCTCATCATTATGTTTTGTTTCACCTTTTATAAGAGGAAATGAAAGCGCCGAGCTTTGCAAATCCCTGAAAAAAAGTCAAGAAATTTACCCAGTTTTTTTTTGCCATATTTCGGGAATTGGGTGTTCTGCAGAGCAAAACAACGCATTCTTTTTAGAGTGCACATTTTCATTTCACCCAAACAAATGATAAGACATAATTATTTTTACCGTCTTTAGAGTTTCAAAACGACGAGACTGTTCGAGCAGGAGCAGAATGTGTTTAGGATCCTTACACATCAAAACGCTCGACGATTGCCTCGTATTTTTCCGCATCTTTTTCGTCCCAAAATCTTTCCACGTTTTGAAGAAACTAGCTAACAAAATAAAGCATTATTCTAATGCCGTTCACCAAACGTAAAAATCTAGCTATACTGGTACCCTTCAACGCTGACAATTTTCTGAATTACTGCAGATACATTTTGCTGCTGAATAATTTTGTCAGCTGCAGTAAATATTAATAATTACCCGATATCATACAGTACTTGCTCTGTTCCAGATGAAAAGTCGATGAAGCCAACCTCTGAAAAAAATAGTTAAAAATGAGTTAAGAGTTTTAACTTATTCTTCTCGACGTATAAATTATTTTTTATAAAAATATGACGCGCCATAAATACGACAGAGAATCAATTATTATACACTCACACTTTTTTTGAATCAATCGCTTTTGATCAAAAATTAATAATTGTTACCACGTTTTAAATTCTTCTTAGGTAAAGAATGAAGTCCCATATCCTTAAATGTAATTTGGGGCTTGCAATAATACAGCTAAGGCAAAACGTCGGACGAATTGAAAATGCAGTCTTCAGAACATCAGCTGTTTCATCTAACCTAAGCACAATTCACCATTAATATCAATGACATATTCTACTTTCAACTCGAAAAATGCAAACGAATTTTTAACTTCGCAATAATTGACATCTGTTAATACTTTTACGTGACAACAGAGGACAGCAAATCCTTTATTAGACTTTCCTTTTGAACTTAGACACTGATACTGAGTGACCGAGAGACGTATTTGGATGGCGAGACCTTTTCAAATATGCCACTGTACGTGTACCTGTGAAATAATTGAAATTATCCTGCTTTCGACCGCCATTATGCAAATTGGAGGGGCTTACTGTTATCGGTCAATTGACAGAAAACTGCGTCGTTGAAAGCAGATCGCGACGATGTCATTTCGCAAATTATTACTACACCGCAATTCTATAGGTCCAACTGTTGCAAAAACATTCGTACATTGAGAACCTAACTATATTAATTAAGATCGTATTGTAACTCACCCTCATAAAATTAGCCTACTGTTTGAGAAAAGGAATGGTGACGAGCGGTTGTAATCTTTAAAATGGCGAGTAGCTAATATCAGCAGCGTCGTCCTCCTCCTCCTCGCACAAATTCCCGTTCAAACAGCGTGTCAACTCGATCAACACGCGGTGTACCAATAAATGTCTAATTAATAATTACTTAATTAAGTATCAGAATAATTCCAATAATGGAAATTTTATACTTGCAATTTTTACGAATCGCGGAAATCCCCAAACGCGGAAACAACAGCCATCGCCATTTTCGTTGCAGAGCGCGTCGTTCAAGAAGGGAGCAGTGCGGAGCGCTCTCAGCGGTTAGAAAGATGTACGATGACGTCACGCTTCTTCCCATACTTCTCGGCGCGTTTGTTTACATCGTACGTCATCATAGACGGGTTTTCCCCTACTCGCTCTACAAAAATTATTACAGTACTGTACAATATTTTTCAAGCGTTTTGTCGAGTTAATTAATTTTATTTTATAATCTAAAACAAAACAAAAAAAAAATAGATTACTTTTCGATTTAAAAGTTGCCATAAGCTTAATAATAATTATTGGCGTTTACATGGTGTTTACAAAATGTGTACGCAACTATTTTTTAATGATAAATGTGAGTGAGTTCTGGCACACTCTGTATATTAATTTTCAACCCCAATAATCTCCAATTTTAACAATCGATAGCCGGTTAGTGCGAGATGGACCACCCACCAGTCGATATTATCTTTAAATAAAACATTTGTTATTATTATTATTATTGAAAATATGCGATAAACAAGAATAATAGCGGTGCTGAGATCAATAATTGTTTAATCAATAGACACGCGTTTTCTGTAACAAATAAATGTATTCAAATGGGACGAGAATAATATTTTAAAAAGGAAACAATAGAAGTGCTGCGAAAAAAAAAAAATATATAAATGTTATTTTACTTTAAAATTAATAACAATAGAAAAAATCAATTGTTCATCAATCGATAGTCCTTCGTTTGTTTTCCAATAGCAAACTCTCTCTCCCTCTGTGTCATTAGCAATGGCGAAAGACACGCTGTACGACGCTTTAACATTTCTCATCTTTCTCATCAGTTTCTTCGGATTCAACGAGTCGAAGGGTATTTTAAAAGTATACAATTGGCTCGTAAGAGTCGTCGCAGTACCGCTATTTGTATCATTCATTACGCTGCTCGTCATCCGCTTCCGTTTTGTCAGCTTACACATAGATGGAATGAAGGGAATGGAAGGTGAAATGCAATATTACTGGTTGTTCGCCAAACTCTACGTTGGGGCCAACATTTCCTGTTTTCTATTACGCAACTTCCAGAAAAAGAAATTCAACGTTCTCTTAAAGATTCTCAAACGCTACGGCCCATCACGAAAATTGTCCAAACAAATCCGACGCTGGAACATCTTATTAGTCTGCTTAGTTTTACCCGCCTATATCATCTTTTGGGAAGCTCTTTCCCCGATTAAACGCGAGCCCTCGCATGTACTCGCTCTAGCTCGCCACTGCGGAGCCAATGCTATTCTTATTTTGCTTTTGAACTGTTTATCTCTCTGCTCACTTCCGGTCTTGTTCAGCGCTCACTACGTCACCCGCACTCTAAATGAGGGAGTGGAAGAGATTAGGAAATGCAAGTCCAGTGTGAGGAGAGCCAGACTGACCACTCGCCTCTTCCTCCTCTCCACTCGCTTCAACCCACTCGTCAAAGCCACCAACGACTACGGAGCTCCCTTAATGTTCATGCTCAAAGTAACCGCTAATATGATATCAGTTATTTTAATTTGTGAAGCGTTACGCACCTTAACAAATGAAACTAACTTGGAAACGGAAATTACGGATTCAATTACTTACGTTCCTGCTTTCTCTTTTTTCCTCATCTACCTGTGGTACATGCGAGTGGCTCCCTCTGCCAATCAAATCGTAATTCAATTAACTTTTTATTCTTAAGCCTCGATTAATATTATTGTTTTGTGTGTGTAGCCCTCTCTCATGGCCAGAGTGATGGTGGAGAACGTAATGAGGGATGAGCGAGGAATGTCCCGTGAGCCCATCTCACGCTTTCAACTGCTCACAGTCTGTTTTTAATTGTATTCCACTGTTGAATTAAGACTAATTAAATTTATTGTTATTCTGTTTTAGACGAGAGTGGTGCAGTTGGCTCACTTAACCCACTCCAATTTCAACCAGGGGCAGTTGACGGTGCTGGGTGAAGCGGTGGACGAGGCTGATATATTTATGGTTAGTTTTGATTGAGCATCTGTTTATTATTCTTTGGTATTCTGTTTAAAATTTGATTATTTTTTTTATTTAGGTATTTGTGGAAATAATCGACAATTTAAACTCGATTAATTCTGTATTTTAGTAATCTAATTTCCTTTTTACACAATAATAATTACATTTTATATTGTTCAAAAAAATTGCATAATGTGATTTAAATGCAGTACTAATATGTTTATCTTATTCTCGTAATGTAGAACATATGTATACAATTAAAAAACAACTAAATGTTAAATGTTTCATCACTTATTATTACTATAAACTCAGGTAGAATAAATGTCATCAGTTTTAAAAATTGTAAGGCAAAAAACCAACCCGTACCATGCATTGCTTTTCTCATGACCATATAAAACCAGATTATAAGCCAACCAAAAATTATCCATAAATTAGCCCATAAATTTTGCTAAAATTAATGACAAAGCCTAAATTACATAAAAAAAATAGACCATTACCGGTACCAAATTCTGCACAAGTTTTTTATTTACTAAAGTTGGAATAATACAGTTCATTGTTCTGGGACACTCTGTACATTTTCAAACACAAAGCTTTTTCATACTTTCAACAATAAATAGCGAGTAATGATAATAGGAGATGGACAACCCACCAGTCGATGTTATCTTTAAATAAAATTTATTGTTATCAAAAATATACAATGAGCGAGAATAATAGCGCTGCTGAGATCGATAATTTATTAATCAATAGACTAACGCCAAAGATATTTTTACCGGCAATGAATAGGAGCATTGTGTAAGAAGAAATAATAAGTCCAAAATTTATTGTCATGAAAAGAAAAAAAAAAGTTATTTTAAATTAAAATTAAATAACAAAAGAAGGAATAAATAGCTCATCAATCGATAGTCCTTCGTTTCATTTTCAATAACACACACTCTCTTCTTCATTTCCGTAATAAGAACTGAGTTTGCGATGGCGAAACACACTCTTTACCAGGCTCAAAGCGTTTTAATTTCTCTCATCAGTTTCTTCGGATTCAACGAGTCTAAAGTTATTTTAAAGGTCTACAACTGGGTCGTCAGAGCAGTTACCTTCCTATTGTTATTAAGTTTTGCTCTGCGCGCCATTCAACTGGCTGTTTCACTCAAAGGCAATGTACAGGCATTTAGGGATTTCGATAAAAATGCACAGGTGTTTATAACAATCTACCTCGATGCGAATATTTCTTGCTTTTTACTCTGCCACTTCCGGAAAAGAAAATTCAACCATCTCTTAGAGGTTCTCAAACGCTACGGAGTGTCCCGACAATTGGAGAGCAAAATTCGTTACTGGAACATCTTTCTAGCTTTTATTGTTTTGCCATCCTACGTCATTATTTGGCAAACTCAGTCTCCAGTCGGATTCAACTCTTTACTCGATCTGGCTGTTGACTGCGGAGTCAACGCTATTGCCGCTTTGCTAATGAATTGCTTGCCCCTCTGCTCACTCCCGATCTTGTTCAGCGCTTACTACATCAACCAATCTGTAAACGAGAGAGTGGAAGAGATCAACGGATGCAAGTCCAGTATGAGAAGAGCCCGACTGACCACTCGCCTCATCTTCCTCTCCACTCGCCTCAACCCACTCACGCGAGCAACCAACGACTACGGAGCTCCCTTAATGTTTATGCTCAAAGCCACGGCCACTATCTTATCTGTTATTTTATTTTATAGAGGATTAACAACAACTACCCGTAATAATTTTGATAAGCAAATTGCAACTTTAGCGACGCATATTCCTGTTTTAAGCTTTCTCCTCGTTTACTTGTGCTACTTGCGAGTGGCTCCCTCTGCCAACAAAATAGTAACTCAATTTATATAACTTAATTGACTTTAAAATTACTGTTCTCTTTGTGTAGCCCTCTCTGATGGCCAGAGTGATGGTGGAGAACGTGATGAGTGATGAGCGAGGGATGTCCCATGAGCCCATCGCACGCATTCAAATGCTCAAAGTTTGTTTTTAATAATTCTATTCCACTATTGAATTTAAACAACGAAATAATTTATTATTCTATTCCAGACGAAAGTGGTGCACTTGGCCCACCTGACCCACTCTAATTTTAGCCAGGAGCAGTTTAGAGTGCTGGGCGAACCGGTGGACGAAGCTGATATATTTATGGTTAGTTTTCATTGAGCATCTGTTTATTATCTTTTTGGTATTCCTTTTAAAATTTGATTATTTTGTTTTTCCAGGTATTTGTGGAAATGATTGACAACTTCAACTCGATTAATTCTGTATTTTAACAATCTTAATTTCCCTTCTACACGTTTACGAGATTGCACTGTATATTATTTGCAGGGTCCTTTACTTTTTCACTAAAAAAGTCAAAAAAAAAAAAAAAAAAAAGAGAAAACTTGAAAGAAAGTGTTAGACAATGAATTTCCTTATACTAAACGCATAATTCTTATGTTGTGCAAATACTTGTTGTATTTAAAGGCACATTACGCTTTCTTATTTATTTATATTTGAATAACTAATGTACATGTATTCTCAAGTTAGTAACTTGGATTGTTGTAAACAGTAAATAAAAAAAAAAATCGCCTACGAGCTCAATAAGTTTTCCACCTCGTAACCGTAACACTACTGCAACTTATTTACAACATTCGGTTTCGTTGCAAAATAAAGAAAAGGCATAGTAAAAAACATGCGTTATTTCTTACTACTCTGTACGCACTAAATAATGCGTTTTAAATGCTTTAAATTTTAAAAAATGAAAGTTTGAGAAAATCTATTATAGTTTAATAATTGCTTTAATTGTTAAAAATGACTACAAGACAGTGGTGGCTGAAAAACCAGCTATTTTAGTAAATTTCACGTCTAATTAACCATATTTACTGCTATAAAACATTGAGTTTTTAATTGCAGCAAGAGTCACTGGTAGGAATAATCGGCGGGATATCTGGATTGTGGATAGGACAATCCATTCTCAATTTCATTGTAGAATTTCAAAGACTTATCTTGTTACTTTTTAAGAAGTTACTTTCATTTATAAAGTCAAGAAAGGGAAAGTCCCAGACAAAGTGTTAGATGATGATTTTGTCAATATTTCATATTTACACATAATTCTGTCAATGTTAGACATAATTCTTATACAGTACATGTAATGAGAAAAATTACTCTAATACTTATTATATTAATGGGCACATAAGTCTTTATCAATAATCTATTTTTGAAAATATTTAACGTACTACTTTCTGTGCTAATGTGAAAAAATTAAGGTCAAACTTTACAAACATATTTTGTCAAATATTCATTTAAATGCAATAAAATATGTAAAATGATCTACTGCCTTTTTACTCATTTCTTTTTTAAAAATATTTAAACACAAGTATATTAACTTAATTGAATTATATGTATAAAAAAATAAGTTTTAATAGCTCACATTGTAATATCAATTTCAATGGTCATCAGTAAAGATAAATGACTTTAAAAGACCCTCACAGTTACAAGAAAAAAAAGTTCTTTAAACAAAGGAATCTCACGCACGTTATTCAAAATCCGCGTGTATCTCAGAACATGTGAGCCATCTGAGCTCCAAAAATGAAATGTTAAACT
This sequence comes from Polydesmus complanatus, assembly GCA_034692225.1. Lineage (NCBI taxonomy): Eukaryota > Metazoa > Arthropoda > Diplopoda > Polydesmida > Polydesmidae > Polydesmus > Polydesmus complanatus. Next base: position 10,974 of record JAQGAZ010003571.1, read on the forward strand.
CCCCTGATGAATATAAACATTTAATAAATAGTTTTATAAACTAATCGAAAATTTGAAAAAGAAATGAAAAATAAAATAAAATTGAGGATGAGATATGTGTCTACCCATTTTGACCGCAGCCTCTCAACTGCCGTGAGGTGGCGCAAAGGCTGACTCAGCAAGTGCGTCACTCACAAGGGCGTCATCCAGCAACTAATTACGAGTGGCGAAGGAGGAGCTTATAATTTTAACTTTATAAAAATTGCGGCGTAAAATTTATCATCTACGACAATTTTTTGGGTTTCAAATATAAGAG
>JAQGAZ010003572.1:0-11264 GCA_034692225.1 Polydesmus complanatus
AACATCCAATTTCGCCCATTGTTAATGGCCTGCAATACGAAAAAAAGACAATGTTCGAATGCACATACTGTAAAGTATTTTTTTATTCGATGGAATTTAAATTCGGAATTTTTGGTAGTCCATCGCGAACCGAAATTAAATTCCATCGAATATTTTTACCATAAAAGCCATAAAGAATGTATACCGGTACTGGTATACGGGATATATTTTTTAAAAAATTTGCTTATATTTCAAGATTAAATTTTTATTATTTTAATAATTTTACAATGGATCGAAAGAAAAAGAAACTACAGTGAAATGCTGTAATTATATGAGAAATAAATACCTAGAACTATTTTAATCTTTACTTTATTAATAACTATGTTTTACTACCGGTATTTATGAGCTACTGCATAACAGTCGATTTCGGTTACCAAAATTTTAAGTTACCGAATATTTAATACTTCACGTAAGAGTTAAAAAATATAATATTACTCAATGTTAAAAAAAAAAACAAGTCTCACCTTTTATGATACGGATCCATATATCCAGGAAGCATTCGAACGCCCAATTGCTCAAGATATGTTACATTGAGTTGCCTATAAAACATTAAAAAAAAAAATAGTTTATTAAATAAATTTAATTTTGCCCGCTGTGCATTTACGAGTATCGACATTTATTTAAATATTTAAAAAACTATCATTGTTTACAAAATATTTCCTAAATATAAATTGATTATGACGCATGTAGACATACTGTAATAGGAATAGCACAACATTTAGAAATTGTTTTAAAAAAATACAATATACAATACAGTAGTGTGATCCGCTAATTGTATTAAATTACAAAAAGATCTTTCTGTAAAAATAAACTGCATCGGCATTCATTTAACGTAATTCTGCCTGTGCGACACTCTAACCATCACTTTAGGCCGTTTCAATTAATGCTGCTCCTAATTAGCCATTCTTTAAACACTTGAAAACCGTGTCACAATGACGTCATTATCGACTTTTATGCAAACCTCAATAATTAGTTTTTGTCTCTTCAAAGACCTTACGAATAACAATCGAATTTAAACATTAAGCTACTTCTATTAACTGGAAGAAAGGACAAAATTTAGCCCAAAGCATATAATTTACGATAGAAAATAAAATTCTGCTAACAAAATTTTAGCTTATAATAATTACATTAATAGTACAGCTTTACTACACTACAACGTAAAGTTAACCGACTCGTTACAAATGAATCAACAACTTTTCCAAGTCATCTACGCAACGGTCTATCAGCTTATAGGTTATGGTGTAACGAAAAAGATTATAGCATGACATCGCTATCTGACCCCCGGGTTGGGCACCCTTTTCCGACTTAGTAAAACAGATTATCATTAACTCCATAACTTGACAAATATTTTCTTTGCATTTTATGTTCAATAATAAATAAAACTTTAATATTTTAGCAGGAAGTCGTAAAATGTTACCGTTATAAACAATGTCCGCAAAATTTTGAAATACGAGAGAGAAGAGAATAAATAATTATTTTAATAATCTAATTGGAGAGTTCGTTTACCTCCAGAAGAGTACGCTAATTATTTTCGCAAACAAATGCATAATCATTAATAAAACATTTGGCCCAGTAGATTAAATAAGCGAATTCTCTTCGTAGTGATAGAACTGACTGGACCAGTAGTAATTAATCACAAATTAATATAAAACCATTCCAAAAATTCAAATAGGCGGATGGCAGAAAGAGCGAGTCAGAGTAGGAGAGAAAAAAAAAGACCCAGAGGTAATATCGATATTCAACTATCACCCAATATCAAATGACAAAATGATTGCCGGTCCATATTTGCATAACGATATAAATCTCGACGGCGAGATGCACTTTCAATAACATGAAACCTTAAACAAATTAAGTTTATCAACTGAAATGCAGTGTGAAAGAGAATGAGAATAAGAAAATACTGTATCTGGAATAAAGTTGCCTGTAAAAATAAACTAGAAATATTCATTTTCTAAATTTCAAAATAATGAATGTTGCACGCACGTGGGTGTAATTATAAAATTATGTATCCGGTACAGCATTCGTAAATTAATAATTGGGATGACTTTCACGTCCAATGCCATACTGTAAATGTCAACATTAATGATAAAATTTTAAATTGAGTGTCATTGAAGTTAATGAAAGTGGCAATTATAAAAAATGTTATTTTCAAAAAATTAGTATTTTATACGCTTTAAATAGCAACGACAACTATAAACAAAAATACTAGACTATTTTAAGAAAAATACATTTACCGCATATGAAAAATTGTTTTAAAAATAATTTAATGGCGTTATTGATTAAATTACTGAGGGCACTTAAGATTTATTACATATGAGGTTGAGTGTTGTTTTCGCTATCACTCACCTGCCCATTGAGCAATCAGTCGATAGAGAAAGAGAGGAGGGGGGGAAATACGGAAATCAATTAGTGTTTTAGTTATTGCCCACATCTAGAGAGAGCTCAAGATGGCAATTGATAAGACTATAGCAGTGCGCGTGGACCTCCAACAGAGTAGAACGAACGTGCCAATCGATGGAAAACGTGATACAATTCACGGAAATAAGTGTACAGTATAAAATGTATCTATACCCGGTAGATACAGTATCTCGCCTTAAAAAGTATCAACAAAATTTCAAGTATCCCAAATACTCATCGTGACATATTAATTAAAATGGGAGTAGCTTTTGGCAAACAAAACTTTTTGTTCAAACTAAACCAAAACAAAAAATAAAATACCGGTGCAGGTTTGAATAATAGTACTTTGAATAAAATAATGCCATCAATATTTTAACAAAAAAAAACTTTTTGTTCTCAGAATCCAATTTCCTGCGTTGGCAAATCTCAACTTTTTTAATATAACGCAGTTTATTTCACTGCGCTTATTCTCCCGCCCGATATTAAACATGGCATTGTATCGAAACACAAACAAGCAAAAACATGCTTCAGTCAATTCGAGGAAACAAAGATTATGAAGAGTCTTCATTTAAACTCCCAATTTAAAACAGAATGTCACGGGAATCCATTGAAGCGCTTATTTACTTAATACTATATACCGTATATTTTTTTAACACGAAATAAAAAAACCCTAGAGACAGTAATACAATTATTATAAGTTTTTTTGTAGTCTATCTAATGCAATAAAAAGCCTTAATAATTCTCGTACAATTTCTTGGAATTATTTAACGGTACAAAAAATTACCATCTCGACAAGAAATTCATCGTTTTGTGGAAACAAATTTTAAAAATCTAAATTAATAATCTCTTAAAATACTGCAACTTAATACCGGTAACTCTTCTTTCAACTTTAAAGTCACTGATTTAATCCTTCATTTTTTAAACAGTATAAAAATCGAAACATTTATTCAGGCTTTACATAAAGTAAGCTATAGGTAATTATGATTAGCTGTCAGATTCTCCTAAAATATTATGGAAATTCTTATTATTACCGTATTTAAATAATACTTGGGTTTAAAACAATATTATACCTTACCTGATTTTCTTTTCGGAAAAGAAAATCCGGTAAGTTTGGTAACGATTGTGTCTTGTAAACAAATACTGTACTATCTTTAATGTAAGCTACAGTAGGTTTCGCCAGCCTACTGTTTGCACAAACAATGGTCATTCATTGGCTTCAACGATCAAGTTGATGTACAGTTTAATCATTGATCCTAATGGACAAATTTATTTTTACAAAATAGCAACGAAAATATAAACAATATTATCTAAACTCCGCTATTAAATCATTTCACGTTTCATTTCCTATTTTCGAATTCAATAATATGGTATAGTATAATTATTATCTCAGTTACAAAGCATTAAATAATCGAAGTCATTGGAGAAGAAGAACAAAATATTATCACAAAAATAAGTTAACCCGCGATCTCCGATATGAAAAAGAAAAGAAAAAAGATGATGGTTTATATGGTCAAATATAATTGATGACACACTTAGTGAAGCGAAAAAACAAAGCAAACAAAAGCTTGGAAAAAGAAAATATTTTCGCAAGCGATGTTTTTAACAGCTATTGCGCACAACGTAAATAGCGCAGGATTTAACGATCAAAGTGTTCAGCAAAAATTAGGTCATTTGTCAAAAATCACTTAGGCTACTAATACAGAGAAGGGGGGAAAATAGTTAATTAGACTTTTCTAAGACTTTAAAAAATAAAATATCAAAACAGTGGACTAGAATCAAATAAAAACAGACCAATTTTCCTCAAGGCGTATCTACAGTGTTTTTTTATAATAATAATAATGTATTGAACACTATCGGAGAAGACTTTGTTGATTTAAGACATCATTCAAAGTCTTACAATACTTTTCCACTAACTAACAATAATTATTGATCTTAACTTAGATACTGTATGACGCATTCCAATAATAGCGACAATAAAAATTATGTGAGGTTGTAAACGCAAGTTCAATTTAAATAAAGCTAATTATTCGCTAAATATGTGTGGACACTGTTAACCTTTTGGAAACCAAATACTGTAACGTGCATGTACTGTACATTTGTATAATAAAAACATGTTACTCGGACAATTACGGTACAGGTACATGTAGTTATCGAACGTGCCAACACAATTTTACACGTTTCATTTTAGCTACAAAAAGCTTCATTACAGTAGGTCAAAAAAGATATCACATATTATTTAAACGGAGTATTTTAAGGGCTTTATAAAAGGTGCTGTACAAAATCTATATTATTGAAAAACAAAACATGCGAAACGAGCTTAGAATGAAATCGACCGAAATTGGTCCCTTGCGAATACTTAAGCGGCGCGCGCCCTAAACTTTGTTGAGCGAAGAACTAATCTGATTCTACTACAAATATCTAAAAGTCCCTTGATTTACATTTTTTTATAAACATGTGGCCAAAACACAAATTGATCTTTGACTATCGCACAAAAATTGCGCAATTTAGTAAATGAAAACCCCATTTTTTTAGCACCTTATTTACATAAATAAAAATGCGACATTTTATTTCTAACACTAATATTCAGCACAAAAAGTAGTGTACAATGTGTACTGTACCAGTACATGTATTTGAAAGTTAAAAAACATTAAAATAAATTCTTTCCAAAAGTCGGCAACTACACGAGTCGCAGTACAGTAGCTCAAAGCAAAAGTCATACACCAGCATTAACAAACTACTGTATGGGTGCAGTTGAATTTCTAAATTTAAACCTTTAGGCCTAAGTTGAAACCTTTAAGTTTTTATTTGAAAATTTTTTTTTTGTTGTATTTTTAAGTTAGAGATTTAACTGCAAACGTTAAATGCTGGTGCAATCATTATTGCTTTGCCACATACTGTATCTCATGATAATCTTGTAGAAAATAAGAACAAATTTGTAAAACTTTGCTCAGTATCAAAATAATTGTGTCGTTGCAAAGCTTGAATAATTTGATTTCTTCATGATCCAATTTTTCTAATCAGATACCGTACATAGAGGAAATTTGCTAGTTTACCTTTCGAGCATCATTGACCTCAATCAGTCGGCAGAGTCTCTATCTTTTCAGGACAGCAGTTTCGTGCTACTAAATGACCATGTCGAAATGGCCATTAAATAGCCGTAAAAGTCCTTCAATACAGGAAAGTTAATAGCCCAAAATGTCTAGAGATCACATCCCCCCACTTTTATCAATACACAACAGCAGGCCTTAAGATAGGACAAAACGTTTTACAATTCATAGCAGTACCTTCTTCTTCCGAAAAAGGAAGGCATCGACCACGTTGTACGCATTTTTCTCAATAAATGTACCATTTCCTGCTATTAACCGACCAAAACCCTCTCGAATAAAACGTTGTAGAAAGGGAATAAAATAAAAGAATGTGGCGAACGTTGGACAATATCAAAAACAGCGCTACTTGTTTCTTACTTTTTTACTTAAACAAGATCTGGTAAGGTTAATTAGAAAACACTTATTCTTTGCTCTACTTTTTGTGCAACAAAATTATTTTTTGTTCTTTTTTGCAGTTAAGACGGTAACCGGGTAAAGTATTTTAAAGACAAAGTCAATTAAGGCAAGATAAAAAAAAACCGTGACAATAGCTATTTAGTGGTACTCAGAATAGGAGACACATGGGCAAAATAATCAAGTTAATTTTGTAAGTAAATTGTTATAAAGGTACCCAAAAACCGCAAGGTTGTCATGGATAAGAAATATATTGCCTTAATTAGAGGAAACAATTCGCTGAAATCAAGCGGAAGGAGAGGCAACGTTCGAGCGAAAGCAACAAACAAAAGCGAAAATAAACTTTAAGCTGCCATATTTGCTCTTAATTTATGGCAACGGAGCATTTAATTTAATTAGTTCATAAAACAGTCGGGATTAGAAAAATGTCTACGAGAGATAACATTTTGCTTTTCCACCTACATTTTACCCCTTTTTTATTTAATTTACAGGTAATACAGTATATTACCTTTTCATGAAAATTTAGAAAGTGTAGAAATGTCTTCGCAAAAGTTTGTACCGGTATTTAAAAATAGTAATCACTGCCCAAAAGTAAAATACCGCATAAAAACTACATATTTTTACCTTAATGTTTACCTTGTTTATGTAAATATTTTTTAAGCAAATCTCAAAATATCCTTAATGTTATAATTCCCCATTTGACATTAGCGAAATATGGTGCTCATCCAATTCCATAAAAAATGAATTAAGCAAACGTTCTTACATGTCAAATACAGTATGCTAATTAAGAAATTAACATAGCATAATAAATTTCAAACATTATTGAAATGCATTTTTATCAATTAAAAATACCTATACTTTAATATAACGGTACAGTAAATATTTAATTAAAGTATGAAACTGCACATTAATTAAAGTAAACTTAAACAATCGTTCGACTTAAGCAACCGATTTTCTAATAAATAAATTATCGTTCAAAAACATTCATTAATATTATTAGTTCAAACTAGTAATTGAAGCTCGAAATGAAATGCCAACAATAATAATTACTGTAATTCTCTTCGGATAGATCGATAACCCATTGCATTAATTTTAAATTTAAAAAGAAAACATTAAATATTGTCGTCAAAAAACACGTATTTTTATAATTAAATTTTTAAATACCAAATCTAATTAAAAAAATTGTTAATACGAGACCGAATTTAAAAGGAACAACATGTTATCATGAGAATTCAAAAACGGTTATTAAGATTATACACCAGTAATATAAAATTAGATTAAAAAAACCGAATTTTTCTTAATTTTGGCAATTATTTTAATTGCGACGAAATAACAATTTCTTCTTTCATTTCTATTTCTAAAAATAAACTCAACAATTTCATATAAAAAATAAAAAAAAAACTAATTCTACTTGTAAGTACATCGTCTAATCATTATGCATGCACAGCAAGCGAGTTTATTTTTTCGAAAAGCAAAACGACGGCAGAAACTCTTAAATAAATCAATATAATGCATTTTCCATTGGCCATTTCGTGAGTGTATTTTCCATGCAACAAACAAGGCAATTTCTTGTTCAAAATATTCATTTCGGCTCTTAATGCTAATGCCTGCTGTCAATTTATCTTTCCGAATAAAAGGCACATTCAATTTGGTATTTTCAATAGAAATAAACAAAACGCAAAAAAACGAAAAAAACAGTCACGTTGTGTCGCTTGACCTACAAAATCGAAACCAAGCGTCAAAAGTATGATAATAGGTCAAACTCACGCAATTATTAAATTAATTCTAAATTGGCTGATCAACAGACTGACATTAACGAATAGTGGCGGCTCCACCAATTTGTCTACTTTCCGTTTCAACAAAGTTCGGAGTTACTGTACATCGCACCAACGACATTTGACGAATGTTGAAAAGAATGCGTGTGGCCTGTTGCAATTAATTCATCTGTTTGGAATAGTGCGGCGTTTCATGTTCACCATGAGTATATCAATCTTAAAAGAAAAAGGTTCTCGCGAGTACAATACACTGTTTGATGAGCCTCGCACAGACAAAATGAGATTAATAGATGCATTCAAACTCGAATAATAATTCACTCCTAACCGAGAAATAACAAATAATCCTACTCACACGCACTACTGTGTTTTTCTTCCGACTCTTTTAAGAGTTCGACTACTGTATAATAATAGTCAATCCCACAAAAGACACTTAAGAGAAAGCGCGATTCGATTAGAAATGAGTTGATAACGATTGAATTACGACCGCAAACAAAAAGCTTTTAATTTTTGAGGCGCTATCGGAGAACGAAGCTGGAAATGCGCAACAGATTCGGGGTAAAAAAATTATTAAATCTTTATTCAATTTTACTAATAATAATAATAAAAGAAAAACTGATATGAAATCGAAGTATCGTAGAACCGTGGTAAAATAAGCCATCACATTCCAACAGAATACGGTATTTTATTAAAAGATGCTGTATTCTCTAAATGAATTACGATGAAAGAAAATTCCTCGAGGGATATACACAAAAATCATCTTTTAACTATTAACTTGTCGTTGCTAGGAAGTTTCGATATTGATAATCACGAGATTTTTTTTTTTTTTTTTAAAGTAAAACCAAACAACAAAAGCTTTTAGTATTAAATATACTAGATAACACTAAAATCAGCGCTCAGAAAGATACATTTTTAAACGAATTGCAAAACATCAATAAAAGTAATACGTAGATTTTTATAAAAACTTTTAAAAAATAAATAAAACGTGATCCATCGCTGTCAACGTCACCTGTGAAACTCCATGCTAGTGAAACGCGCAGCTTGAAAATTATTTTCGCCAAACGTTTTCTCAAGTTGTAAATCGATATTTATTACGGTCACATGATCACGCTGCTATTCAACATCACATTTTATTAAAATAAAAAAAAAAAAAAAAACTTCGTTCCTAATTGCGCTCCGGTTAGTATTGTTGTGTAAAATGACCATCACATAAATTGCTTCATTGAAAGCCATCGAGACGTCGAGGAAGCATGTAAATCTCAATGAAAAACACAGGGAAAATGTCTTTAATTTAGTTAGACCGCGTGTAACACTACACTGCTCTCGGGTTATGTGCCTTAGATAACTCTCCTAATAATTATTCTTAGAAGCTCATTTGGCGAAGACGAAATCCGCCTCCTGTTTATTGGATAAACCCTCGTGTCGTAACGTTTCCACCCGCTAACAGACGGGCACAAAACCTCACATACAGTAATATAGTATACAAGTTCCATAATAATAATAATAATGGCTATCACTTTACGACTATTCATCAAATTCCGCCACATTCAGAAAATGGTTAATCTAAATCTTCGAGCAACTAAATATACAAACATCAATGCTACTTATTCGATAAAATAGAGATACTGTGTAATGTGCTCGTCTTACACGCACATTTACAATAAATGAATCCTCATTTTTATAGAGTGAATTAAGAAATTCGTTTTCTCAAGTTGTTTACTAGGTCCGACAAAATAATTTAATCAACATACTCGTACAGTAGTTTCCAATTAAGCGCGAAAACCTTTAACTTATCTTCAGCATTCGAATGTACCGGTAAGTTTAACTTAATAAAATACAAAAAAAACAAACCATGGAAATATTGCACCCTAATTATCCAAATACGATTAGATTGCATACTGTATAATAATTATAATATTATGTTAGTTCCCAAATCCTTCAAAATTAAAGCTAATAATAATAATAATAATTAATACTGTAATTGAATTTCATTTCAATTAAATTTCAAAAAATATTTGCAACAACCGAGAATTTTTTTTTTTGGTTGCATAATATTCTAATAACCGTAATAAATTATTAGTAGGCCTACCTTACTGTCATTTTATATTAATTATAAAATTTTATTCTTTGACGGGTAAGAGTGTAATGAAAATACACCTACAGTAACTTTATTAAGAACTGCAAGTTTCTCCAATTAACAAGCATAAGCTTCCATTAATAATTTATCAAAAATCTATTAAGTTCTAAAGTGAATTTTTAATATTGGTGGTTAAATAATTTTAAAGTTAAATTCTCATGAACTTTGCTTCGACAATAATAAATTAAAATTGGAAAGAAAAGAATCGTTTTCGTAAAGTAATCGTTCAGTATTTATTCGATCATATTTTTCCTCTGATTTTTACTTTTAACAAGTGCATACTGTAAACGTTCCATTTTTTTTTTTTATATCAATACCCAAAACCACAAAAACGATTCCTCCAGAGACGAAAATAGCTTGCAGTAGTTTCGAATAAATATTTAAATATTTACAGTAGACTGCGTTTAAACATATAAATAAACTATACCAAAAGACAAACAACCCAACGCATTGGTCATTTATCTTTCTATGATATTCCGTAAACATACGATAAGCATAAACTAATAACAAGTTTTTGCTTTAAAGTGATCAGATAGAGGAACGGAAGAATAAAATTCTTTGTTTAAAATTATTCAATACTCGAATTGCAATAAACGTCTTGATAAAAAAAAACCCTTGGAAAAAGTCGTTGATTTATTACTATCCATCCATTAAAGTTTCTCTTTCAAATAAAAAAACACACAGTTTGATTTGGGAGTCACGTTAAAACATAAATAAATTAGAAATAAGCGAGTAAGCTTCAAAGAATTCCAAACTTTCCAATAAAAATCCATCGGTAAAAATAACCGTATGATTGAGTTAGACATGCAGGTCACGACAATAGTAGTGACCAAACATGGTTGACTTAAAAAAAATATCAAGTAGCGTCTAACGATTAAAGACGTCAAGCGGAATGAGAAGCTCGATAGACTGTTGTCGTGTTCGGCCGGATACCGAATGGAAACAGGTACCGAAGACGAGAAGAAAAAAACCGATCGAGGAATTTATCTCTTTGAGTGACCTTCACCGAGCAACATGATCAAGTGGGTCCAAAATAACTATTGATAAATGCCACGTGGGGGGGGAAGATCATTTTTCTCAGATTCTAAACGCGCGCGCTAATGTTAAGGCAATTCAGCATTTAAATGTTCTGACGGTGATGGACGGAAGAGAGTGAGAAGAGGAAGGAGGGGGAAAAAATGCCGTGTCGGTGACGAAACAGCTGTCGGTGACATCCGAACCTGCAAAAAGCGCGGAGATGTAATAGTAGATCACAATTCTTTCCTCGATGCTGATGGAGATTTGATATGCTTAGGAATCAAATCGAAAAGTAAACACGGCCGACGGCTGATAGATCACTACATTTAGATGAAAATATAATGTCGATCGATCGATTTTTTTCAGTTTTTTGATATGGGGGGGGGGGGGGGGGGGGGGGGT
>JAQGAZ010003573.1:0-11252 GCA_034692225.1 Polydesmus complanatus
CTCCATGTATAGCGCTTTTCTTTCTTATACAACGTAGGCAATGAATAGGAATGTTCACAAAGTCAATGCATTTGCTGAGTGATGACGTATGTACGTTACTTATTGAACGCAGCCAACCGATGCTACGAAACATAACAATATTCCCCCTCTTTCTATACGAGTGCATAAAAGGAGATGTTCACAAAGTCAGTGCATGAAACTACTGCATTCATAAAATATTATTCGAAGATGTATCATGCTTACTGCATGAAACTGTAAATTTGGTGCATAAATTTACAAATTCCAATAATTATGTTTCAATATTATGCATTTTTAAGACAATTACGTGCGCGTAAAAAATGATGCAAAAGTTGAACGCTGGCTATGCTTTCAAATGAATGCGATTGATGCGTCTGAGCCTATTGAACGGCTTTTAGAAACCAGATAAAACTCACACAAAGTTCGACTAAAACAACATTTCGAATGTTCGCAGCATTTTTGAATTGTTAGTAGTAACTTATTACATTGATATCTTTTCTAGTTTTTTTTTTTTTTTTTTGAAAGGCAAATACGGATTTAAAAAAAAACGTTTTACGACGTCACAACAGGAGACAAGTTGTCAGGGCCGGATGCCGTGTGGTTGTAGGAACTCAGGCACACACATATATAGTTAACACACTTTAATAACAACAGTAGTGGCAAAGCAGCTTGAGAGGCCAGTCCTCTCCACACGAGATCATCCGGTTGACTACTTAGCTAACTACAGTGAGCTGCTACTCACACTGAGTAGTTGCTACCCTGCTCACACGGTGGCGCCCCGACAAAGTACTAAAGCCAAGAGAATTTTTAAAATAGAAAAAATATATCGATGCTGCCCCTTAATTAATTCGTTGCGTTTGGCGTACGACGGCTGCGGCGCATAGCACGCGAGACACATTGCTGGGCTGCGTGCGAATGATTCCTTAATGTTAAGTCTACAGCGATCTTAAGGGGCCAGCCGATGATTTTTTTTCTTCTAAACATTAAGTTAAATCTTTCCCCCCGTAGACATTAAAACTTACTTCCCTTAAAATTTGGTTTTTTTTTTACAGGGTGAAACCGAAAATAAACTTTATATTTCTAAATTTACCATTTTAAAAATGAAAACGTGTAAATATAAAACTTTTAATGAGCGGCAATTAAACATTAAAAATAAGAGTGTTTTTCCCCAACACATTGCACTAACTTTTTACGACCCTTTTGCACCCTTGAAACATGCTGGTTGTGTGTTTCAGGTAGACGTAATAAGCCTACCTACGGATGGGAATAAATGCATCGTTTCCGGCGTATTCTACGAGCCTTCGAATTCAAGTTCTAACCAGGAGTGCCCAATGCAGACACAATAATGCAGAAATAAAATTTAATAAAAAAAAATCTGATTTTACTCGTTCTCTGCGCATGCGCAGTGCTCATCGCAGCAAACGACGCCATCTATAATACTGATAAAGAAAGTAGGCGGAGGGAGAGAGGGCATCCTGTGGCCCACGCCAAGCTTAGTCCTTTACCAACGGAGGAGGAGGAGGACATCGATTATTTACATTATTATAATAATAATTATTTCGATTGAATGTAATAAAAAGAAAAATGAACGATTTTCCTACAAATTGACCGATTTTTTTAAAAATGCGTAACTTTTTTCTAGTGCATAAACTCGTATTTTCAACGCATAGAGACTTTTCGAATGTCCTTCACTCGCCCATTCAATCCCACGCTAAACCATAGCGTTGATCCATTTATTTTTATTTTACATTTTCCCTACCCCTTGAAGTCTGCATAGAGATAACCGTGAGATTCCGAGAGAGAGCTGCCCCGCACAACTTATCAACACTGCGCCGCAGCAATCTCATCATAAACTATTGTTAAGTCTATAGGAAAATTCAGGGGTAGCACCAATATTAATTAAATAATCAAATATTAATTAAAAAACGTTAAAAATAACGTCGACACAAGAAGTAAATACCGTAATAAAATAACTTAATTAATAATAATAATAATAATAATAATGCTGCCCCTTAATTAAATCATTGCGTTTGGCGTACGACGGCCGCGGCGCATAGCACACGAAAGACATTGCTGGGCTGCGTGCGATTGATTCGTTAATGTTAAGTCTACGGCGCTCTCAAGGGGGCAGCCGATGAACTTTTTTCTTTCTAAACATGAATCGATTCCAACGCGTCGATTATTTAATTTTAATATTCTAATTGCACCAATAAAAACAAAAGTTAATCAAAGCAAAATTTATTGAGCGAAACCTCAGGTGTGCATCTGCAGCACTCGCTTTGCGTATTTCACGCATGCGCTCTCTCTACCAATTCCACTCTGTAAAAATGACGTTTTAATACGACGTCGGACAAGCGCCTTACATTCGAAAAACAACCTATTCCCACGCTAAACCAGGGCGACTAAAATTTAAATTTGGCGACTAAAATCAAAATTTGGCGACTAAAACATGGAAAGCTACCCCGCAAATTCAAAGTTCTTAGAGACGATATTTTTAATAAATAAACGGTTTTCTAAAGAAAAGAACCATTTTTTTTTAAATATAGAGATCCCTATCTCTCTCTCTCTGCCATACAATTCATCAAAACAATAGAAAAAAATAATTACAAGATGACGTCCACATTCGTCATCGCTTATCCCATAATTTATAAAGCGCTTTACAAAACGAGATAACACACGCGCGTTTCCGGTAAAAAATGACACAAGGAGAAAAAATAATTAAAATAAGAAATAGCGGTGCTGCCCCTTAATAAACTTATTGCGTTAAATAGAAGTACGCTGCACCGCAAAGCACGTGCGGGTATTGCGGGGAAGTAATATTAGACGTTTATAACGTTGAGTCTACGGCGCTCAGAAGGGACAAAAACAATAAATTAAAAAAATAAAAAAAAAATGTTTTTGACTTACCAAAATCATTTCGGGCAAGACCGGAAGTAGAGAAGAAACAGTTGAAGGAAGATGCAGCACTACATAAAAAAAATATTATTTATTAAATAGTGAAAAAAACAAAAAAATTAATGAATTAAAAAATAATTAAAATTCCGGTAATTTAAAAAAAAAATCAAAATAAATAAAAAAAACCTAAATCTCTCTTATAAATAAAAACGAAGGAAGAGACACGAGCAGTGTTATCGCACGTGACCACTGCTTTTCTCAAAGCTACTTCCGTTTAACAAAAAACTTCCTTCTTACGGAAAGTTCCTCGTTAATTTCCTCCTCAGCAACAACAGCGCATCTCTTCTCATTGGTTCAATAGGAAAGATTAAGTCAATGTTTAAGACTCTCCTTCAACCGCCACTTCCGCGGAAGTTCCTTCTTCCTTCTTCATTTCAAAGATTCAAATCTCCCTCTCTCTCTCTCTCCTCATTGGTCGAGTGCGAGTGGTATAAAGAGAGAGCGATCACTCATTCGACTACATTCATCTCAACCGACAACACTCTCCACTCTTCTTCTTCTACTCCATCAGCCATGTTACGAAGGTAAAAGAAATTCACTTTTTAATTAATAATTAACAGATTCATTTTTTTTGCTGTATTTACTTTGTTGATTTCACCCGTTCGCATTATCTCAACACTTAATGCCTAGTATCCACGACGACTTTTCAGCGTGAAAACCATCCAAAACTGAAATTTTTCTCTATTTTAACGCTTACTGTTCCCAGGACGACTGCTAAATTTTCACGCTGTCACCGCAAAAATCAATTTCAGCTCAAATGTGAGCTAAAATACGGTTAAATCTGACTTGAGATTTATAAAATTTGGAGAAAACATTGAGAAATTTTGTAAATCTCGTGAGATTGCAGTAAATCCCACTGCTGCCATCTAGTGTCAAATAAATAATACAAATGAGTTTTTTTAGTACAATTTTATTTTCACTCAAGAGCAAGCTAAATCCAAGTGAAATTCTGGTAGGTTTTTTTCGCGTGAAAACGCGTCATACTACGTCATATTACGATAGATCACGTAACATCTCACGAGATTGCGGTAAAAATGCTTTCGCCACCTTGCGGCAATAAATTAAAACAAATCGAAAATGTCAAATGGAATGTTTTGACAATAATGTCAAACTTTTATTGAACTCAATAAATTGTTCTCTCATTTTATAAAATAAAATGTTTCAACAAAACAAAGTTCCAATAGGTGATGAATGCAAAAAACTTTTGGCAACAGAAGTAAGAAAGTATCCAGCATTATGGGATATTAGCCATGAAAAGTACAAGAAAAGAGATGCTGTGAATGCTTGCTGGGACAAGGTGTCTTTAAATGTTCATTTGTCAGGTAATTTTTAATATTATGTTTGTTGTTTGTATTTAAAAATATTTTTATATTACAGTTATTGACTGCAAAACTACTTGGAAAGGCTTGCGTGATGCCCTCAATTACAGAACTAAAGGTAAAAGTGGAAAGTCAGGTGATGGGCTAGATGATGAAGATAAAGAAAATTGTGATAGTGATTCTCAGCTCCAAAAATCACTAGATGCTTGGCCATTGTGGGAGAGCTTAAAATTCCTCTTGGACAATAAAATATCTAGAAGGTAAAGTCTTAAGATTATAATGAATTATGTAATTTATATTATGTCTGCATTTAATTTTATTGGAGAACTCAATCAAGTATGATTGAGCCATCATCATCATCTCCACAAAATAATGATCCTGACTTGAACTTTCAAGATCTTAATGTTGTTATTGTTGAAGATGACTCATTATCAGTAAGTAATAAGTGAAATAATATGTAAAAATTTAACTTTATTAATAATCTTTTTATTATAATAGGATGCAGATATTAGCACAAAAAAGAGAAAGGCCAGCAACTATGATTATGTAAGTATCAATTGTATTATAATTAATCAATTTTTTGAGTGTTTGTTATCAGTTAATTAATGTTATTAGATAAAGAACAAATCACCAAAATCCAATACATCAAATGGAGATTTATTAGTCAAGTCAATCCATGATTTGGTGGAATTTCGAAAAAATGCTGTACATACAACAAAACCACAGTTACAGTATCACTCCACTTATGCATATCTGGATGATATGTTAAAAAAATTGCCTTTGCCAGTTGTTCAAGATTTAAGGGTTCAATTCATAAACTTAGCCTATGCAGAAGTTAAGAAATATGAAAATGTTGTGGAAGTGGAGATACAAGAAGAATTTGCAAACCCAGTGTAAGTTAAATTTTCGTTATGTTTCTGTGATGAGATTTTATTATATTTCTGTGATGAGATTTTATATTTCTGTGATAAAAGCATTTAACTTTGCATTTAAATAAAAATTGTCTTAATATTAAATAAAAGTTTTATTGGATTAAACTCATTTCTTATTATTTACCAGTGCAAATAACAAAGACAATCTTCTTGCACTATAAAAATATTTACATTTTGATTAACATATTAAATATAATTTTTTTTGTGGATGAATAGCTTAATTATGACAAAATATTTTTTAGTTTACTATTGAGAACACTAAAATATTTTTTAAAATGTTTTTTGAATGGGAATGGTGGTCAAAGATTTTCTGTTAAAGCCATATGTTATGATGAATGTGCTTAGCAGAAAAATCGATATGATAATAAGGGAAGGATCTAACATGTACCCTAAAAAAATTGAAGATGTTTTGGCCGCTCACCAAAAAATTGCAGACGCTCAGGTTAGTTTTTAATTTATTTAATAAATTTGTTTAATGAATACAGTACTTTATAATTTTTATTATGTGCAGGTAATTGGAATTCCAGATGAACGGTTGGGAGAGGAAGTTTGCGTTTTGATTAAATTGTCGCCTAACCAAAGTTTATCAAAAGAAGAACTAATCGAATTTTGCAAAAATAAGGTACGGCATATAACATAAATGTGTTTGAACACACAGCAGATGAATATTTAATGTTATCATATTTTAAAGTACTGTATATAGTATTAATATTTATTGAATTTTTTTGCAGCTTGTTTATTATAAAATTCCAAAAATCGTTCAATTCATTGATGCGTTTCCTTTAACTGCTACAGGTAAAGTTTCCAAATTAAAAATGGGAGAAGAGGAAAAAAAATCGATGCGTAAAGAAATATACGTACAGGACCTGCGTAATAATTGTTACTGTAAAATGGCAGCTTAAAATCTGGTACATAATGGTTTTTTTAATTGGCATAATAATATTATCTTATCTGTCCTTAGTCAAAGGGTCATAACCATTATCAGAATATCGATGTTTCCAGCTTAGTTTTAAATTGGTTGGCTTTTGCTACCAATGGTGTCTTCCAAGTTAAAAAAAAAGTTTAAACGTTGATGGCTGTTTATTTTCATTTTTGACATGAAACTGGTACAGTACTGCAATTAATTGCGAATTATATACATCAAAAATCCAAGTCTTATTTTATTTACGCTAATTTTTTTGATTGCTAGTGGTACCGGCGGGTGGATTACCAAACATGTTGTTTTTAGTGTCCGACACCCTTCGATCTTTCCTGTGCAATTTTTCTTCACTCCGGCAATTGACTCCATCACATCTAAAGGTGTAGTCTTCGACGGCGCTTACTGTCAGGTAAATCAACCACACTTTATACTGTACGTTGTTTGTTTTAAAATATCTGTTACTTAATTATTCAAAATGTTTTTTAATAGACTGTAAAATACGAGCTTTTTATTAAGCCAAGACAGTAGTTGGTTTGACCAAGATATTTTACTGATTTTTTTCCCCTAAAATTAATGATTTTTTGAGTCTATATAAGAGCGAATATAAGAGTTAATAATTATCGTTGCCTAGAGGCACTATATCTGGCCCAATGGTGCTTTTAATAATTCAGTAGTTACAAAAATTGCAAAAATGATAGAATTAAGTTATGTGAAAGATTACGTTGCAACTTTTAATGATAAGATTAGAAAGTTTTTTCAACCTGAACAATGACATTCTTACATTTGATGTTGGTACTAATTAGTGTAGGGTAGACCTTTGAATAATTCTGACACGATTCTGATTACAAATGAAAGTTGAACTACTTTAATGTGGCTAGAATTTTGGTGTATAATAATTTATTGCAGTAAACTAAATATTGTACTCATTTTCAAAGGTCACTTTTCACATAAGGATAGATAAGTGTAACTGAAGATTTAGGAAGGTTAAATGGGAAGCTTTGATACTGTAGAGCGACCGCTGTAGAATGTGTAGAGTCAGTAGACTATTATATTAATTTTTATTAAGTTTCTCAAATCTGATATTTGGCCGAAAAGATACACGTCCGGTTTAATTTTTTTTTTCGGGCAATAATGATCAAATTTAATTATTTATTATAGCAAATTAGCAACAAATACCGATTTGCAAATGGATGGGATTTAATAAAGCGCTTTAAAAGTGCACTTTCAAGACAATATAGGTTATTTTCTTATTTTAAAAAAAAACTTTTGCGCGCAGTTAATGTTTGTTGTTTAAATTTGGTCAATATTTAACAAGTGCTTTTATTTAGCCTTTATTTGAAAAAGGATGAGCTGATCAGTTACCATCATCGAATATTATCTAATCCTTTAATCCCAATGACCTTTACTCAGGCGATTGACAACAGTTTGGAAAAGTTTGGGGATCGATTGGCAGTATTCGATTGCATTCAAGGAATCAAAAAGACCTTCTCACAGCTCCACACTGACGTAAAAACTTTCTATTATTTGGAAATGTTTTTAATATGACTTGCAGGGCAGGTGTGCTCTATGGCTAGTGGTCTTCTGCACTTGAGATGCCAACCAGGTGATGGAATTGCCATTTGGAGTCACAATAGATTCAAATGGCTCATTACGCAACTCGCAGCCACCAAAACTGGATCAATATTAGTAGTAGACTAAAATTAATTTTACATACCTGATTCTAATGTTTTTTTTTTTTTAAGGTTCCTGTAAATTCGGCATTCCAACCGCCGGAAGTAGACTATTGTTTGACTAAAATGGCAGTGAAAACTTTGGTCATCTCTGATAAGTTTTTAACCCAAGATTATTATCAAATGATATCTTGTCTTGTTCCTGAAATTGAAAACTCGAAACCGTCTCAACATATCAAAACCAAAGGTTAAATACCGGTATTTATTCTTAATTTATAAGAAAACGATAAGTTTGCTTTTTTTGAGAGTGATGTGTAGTAGTCTTTTATCGTTTCGTGCATGTGTAGGCTAGTTGAAATTGGTTACGTTGCTTTCATTGAGGAATTAACGTAAAACAATAGCAGCTATTCATTTATATAAACATGGTGAGCGGAAGAACTCTTCTTAGTAGTTAGCATAAGAAATAAATTTAATGTTTTTGAGTTATTAGTTAATGTTAATGAGCTACCCCAGTTAAAATTGGCGTCACAGTAAAAAATAGTTACTAGCGCTGTTATAGTTTGAATTAAAATACAGTATAGTTTTAGTTTTTATAATATTTGGCAATTATTTCTAATGTTAAAGTATATAATTTTTCTAGCTCTTTTTCCGTTGGTCATGTATATTAAATTTTAAGTAGGTTTGCAGAAGACTATAATAACTAATTTAATAATACAGTGTATTACACTTTGTTTTTGCAGGTATCCGAATCTTGAAACTTTAATTACATTAACGGAGTTGCCACTTCCGTAAATATTAAATGCATTGGAAATGTATTACATTTTTAATATTTTTATTTAGTAGAACTTTTACAAATAAAGATGTTTCGCAAACTGGAAATAAATATGATGTGGCCAATTTGAATAACTTAAAGAAAAAAATTCAATTTGATGACTATCTAGCCGTTTTATTAACTTCAGTGAGTATTTCTAAGATTTTAAAAACATTAGTTTTTTTATTTATAAATAATAATTACTGGTTCGTATAAAATTATAATCTAACTTCTTTTAACTTTGAGGGTTCACGTTATGTTTGACATTACATAATATTGTAATGTATTGTATGTGTCCACTGAAAATAACTCAAATTTTAGTGAGAATAATGACTTTGGAATTTAGTTTGGCTCTGTTTCTCAATTTCACTTCAAGACTTGGGGACACCCTAAATTTGGGGTGTAAATGAGAAACCGGGTCTGTATTTTATTTATTGAATATTTAAAATTAGAATGGGTATGGAATTTCGGAAACTTTTGGTTTGATAAGTTTTTATTGCTACAGAGATGAAGTAAGATTATATCCAAAATAAATAATTATATATAATAAATAGTTTATTAAATTCATTAAATGTTATTCTGCATGAATGATAATATAATGAAAATTAATAATACCGGTGATAAAAAATTTCAAATTGGTTTCTAGCTGCATTCTGAAATAAAAGTTTTTTGGTAAATACCTACACTGTTTATATAAAATGTAAATAAAACTATACTCACCTCAATGTTCAGCTCCAAAAACCCTGTTTTCTTGCCAGTGAACAGAACCTTCTATAGAGTTAACATAAGTTTTTAGAAATTTACGGATGGCCTTTCCATCAGTAGAACCTCTTCCACCTGCACTTCCTGGTGTAAATGGTTGTGTAAAACATGAGTTTTCTGGAACTTTACTTCGCCAAACACCTGAATTAAAATTTTTTTTTAAAATTACTGCAATTGATCAATGGCATTCATTGATTAACTGCATTAATTCTCATTGATCAACATAATATGAAATAACAATTAAAAATTTCAATTCTATAATTTCAAAACTGGAATTATTTCTCCCGCAGGGCCAATTTCATCTCCATATCCGGGAGGGCAATAAGAATATTTTGAATGTTGCATTAAGTAATTGTGCAATGCACAACAGCAAGACACAATTATTTGCACTTTATCAGGGTGCATTTGAATAGTTCTTGCCAAAACTCTCCATTTTGTGCACAGTATGCCAAAAGCATTCTCTACACACCTTTTGGCCCGGCTGAGTCTGTATAGATTAACAATAAAAAATAAGAAATTAAAAAGTAATTAATTTTTTATTTACCTGTAATTGAACACTCTTTCTTCTCTTGAAAGATTTTTATTTTTTGGTGGCACAAATGGCTTCATTATCCTCTTATGAAGTGGAAAAGCATCATCAGATATAAAGAAAAATGGTATTTTTTCTGTACCAATCTCTATATTTGGTGGTAAATCTAGCTCATTTTTTGCAAGAGCTTTCCCAAATGTAGATGATCGAAATATGGCACTATCACTTTCACTGCCATAAACTCCCACGTCAATATAATTAAATTTGTAGTCAGCACCACAAACTGCTATCAATACTATACTGAAAAATCCCTAAAAAAATTTAAAAAAAGGTTTAAAAACACTATTTATTTAAAGTTTTAACTTATCAAATATTACTTTATAATTATAGAAAGCACTGCCACTGTTTGGTGGAGCAACAATACCAGTATGCTTGCCATCAATTGCCCCAATGCAATTGGGAAAGTTCCACACTTCATTGTACATATTTGCATATTCAATCCAATCGCTCTTAGAAGGTTTCTACATTAAAAAAATAATTGAATTATGCTCTAATTTTATACAGTATTTAAAATTAAAGAAACTTACTTTCATGCACAATGGTTTAAGTGCATTAAATAGAGCTGTGCAAGTTGCATAAATAACTTTTCCAAAGCTTTGTTTGCTTATCCTATAATTGGAGGCAATGTGCCTTTGGTAAGAACCAGAAGCTAGAAATCTGAAAAAAAAAACAAACAAACAATCAAATTAAACTTCTAAAACCTATATAATTATTAATAAGCTTACTCAATTGTTAGAGCAAATTTTTCTAAAGCTAACAATGAGTCTGGTCTATGATGTTTTTTGGGTGTTAAATGATCCTCCAAAAGCCTAAATAAGCTTGTAAACTGTTCATAAGTCATAATGAAACAGTAAATTTTTTATTTTTATTTAATTGTAATGATTTATTTTCATAAACATATTCTAATTAAAGATTCACAAAAAGAATAATAGAACACATTACACAAAATCGCACAACACTATCCATGACACTATAAGAAACTTAAAAAAAAAAGTTAGGACTTCTTGAGCCACCATAGCCGCCATTTAAACAACAAAAGTCATGCGCGTGCAGCATTAAGCATAAACAATCAGCAAAAACATCCTGGAGACAGTAGAGCTGAATCCGCGCGTTTGAGCTAATTGCTTTTGCTGCCGTTCAACTCAACGTTTCACTCAGCTCTACGCCATCGTGAAAAAGTCGTCGTGGATACTAGGCATTACAACTGGTTTATTCATCATTTCGAAATTCACGTGAAATGGAATTTAACCGGAAGTTAATTTTTTATTTTTTTTAAA
>JAQGAZ010003574.1:0-11249 GCA_034692225.1 Polydesmus complanatus
AATTTCAAACGTTTAATGGGGCCTTTTTTTTTGGTGCTCGCTCCCCCTGTTACTCAAACCTGGCTACGCCGCTGCATTAAAGAACATCCTTTAACTTAAAATGTAAATGAATAGAGCTATCACATGGTTGCAGTGAAGCCAACAATTTTATTTCTAAGAATTATTATTTTTTTAAAGTTACAAGATCACCTTGAAAAAATAAATAATTTTTTGTTTACACTTTTTTAGATGAAACGTCAGTGGAGTGATTGCGATGTAGAGAAACCGACGTTGTTTTGCCTTTCTTTGTTAAGTGAACGAGAAAGATTTGCGATTAGCGCTAAACCATACGGCTGGCGCACATACCACAACTACAGAAGGTTTGCTCCCAAAAATTCAAAATTTTATTATTTTGTCATTTTCCCCGTGTGCTAAAAACCCCTGGAGATGGGATTATTTATGGGAGTGTTGAAATATTTTCCGCCTTTCATTTTACTGTATTTTACTTTACGGTTTTGAAATGCATCGCGTAATTGTTTCTTCAGTACCTTATTAATATTATTATTTTAAAAAATTTAAATAAAAAAATTCAATGTTAGGCAGAAGAGTTTTCCAAATGCTTTCAACAACTTGTATTATGGGAATTGCGTCATTTTTCAAAGCTATACCAATCTCCAAAGTAATAATTTGATAAACAACACGTTTGTCGTTTTTAATAAGCAAAACATTTTTTTTTTTTTTTCATAATATAAATTATGTATTTAAAGGTTCGAAATTTGCAATTGAAGTAAAATTAGATAAAAGGAATGATCTGGTAATGATAATTCACGACGCAGGAACACTTCCGATCTTCAAAAAAGAAAATATGCTTTACTTAAACGAAATTAATCCTCAAGCTGCTTATTCAATAACAAAAGTATAATTTTTTTAACGTGTCAAAATAATGCTATAACAACAATATTATTATGATGATGATATTAATAATATAATTATAACACTTAGATTAAAGTCGAACGTCCACAATGGCCTTTCAAAAGCGTATGCGAAGAATTTGATGATGGGAATAATAATTATTATTGGGAATTTCCAGATGTAAATGCATTTCAATTTAAATATTGGCACGATGAATCTCCGGAATTCAATGGTTCCAGATTCAAATATTCATACGAGGTGTACCTACATTCATTTAGTTTTCATAATTATCTTATTATCTAAACCCTTCTAATAAACTAATTAGAGCTGTTTGGATCGATGTATTTTCGAATTAACCAAAACATTTTGCAAATGCATTCGACCAATGTCCATGATGGAGCCTAATACGCACAAATATCGTATTTGCGACCAATGTAAGCAAATAATAATATTGTAATTAAAATAAACATACTGTACTTAGACCTAACAAAACTACTACAGGGTGCAATAAAATTCCGGACGAACTGTTAAGTCAGATGTGCAACTGTAAGGTACCCTGCCAGTAAGAATAAAGTTCATAAAAATTTATTTTCAAAATTTATAATTAATAATTATTTTAATTAAAAAATTTAGATATAACACATTTTCGCTGAAACGGCTTTATCGATCGGATGATAGCAGTAGATCACTAATTAGTCAAGTAAGACTAAATCATAAAGTAAGACTAGTCACAGCGGCGGATCTAAACAGTATACTAGGGCAGAAACGGATTTCTAAATTAGCCGGTTCCAGGGCCTCGAAAGAGCGGCACAAATTATTCTAGGAGCGGCCAAAAAAACTTGGAAATCCGCCGCTGATATAGGGACAAAACTATTTTGGCCTCGGTTTCGCTACGGTTTTTACAGTAAACTAGTCTTAATTGTTTTATTTTAATCAATAGAGCCTCATTAGATCCGCCACTGAGTGTGAGGCAAGCTTTAGTACTCATTGGGTTTGCTCTTATTTTCATAATAATTGGGTGAATAATTATTGTTTGGCGTGGCCCATTTTCATTGATGTGTTTATATCATCGCTTGAAAGCGAGTAACTCCTTAAAAATTCTTTCAAAAATAAATTAATAGCATTAGTGCAAAGCAATAGAAATTATTATTAACAAAGTTAAGAAAACCGAAAATTAGCTTGCTGTTTGTACGGTATAAGTCGCCTTTATCAATCCAGAGTTTACGCAAAACCAGTCCTTACCTTATTTCCTTCGTTATTTTTTTTTTTACTATGCCCCATTAGAGAGCTAATCCATAAAAAGATATCTTATAAGAAGATGCCTAAGAGAGGTTTTTTTTTTTAAAGCTACTTTAAAACAGCGCTTAAATAATTTTTCCGGGATTGGCTTAAATGGGCTACCGTAAAAAATTAAGGTAACGAGGGATATAAGGTAAGGAATGGTTTTGCACAAACTCTGGACTATTTAAAAACTAAACGTTCCCTAATGATATAAATCCCTTATGATGACGCATATATTTTTAATTTTTTTTTTTTTTTTTTTTTTTGGTGTTTAGATAATGTATTATATTGTTTAAAATGTAGGCCTACAAATTTTAATCATAAATACTATTACCGGTATTAATTTTTTTTTAAAAGCTACATGCAATTTCAAACCTTGATGAACTTGATCTTCCTAAAGATCGATATCTTAGCATTGAAGATTTTATTGGACAACTTTATAAGTAATGCAACTTCAAATATTAATACTGTATTACGGTATATAAAATAACAAAAATAATATTCAGACTACCGACACGAAGTACGTTTACCCATATCAGTCAATCGAGGATAATCATAACCATACATAATGACCGATCTTCCATTATAAGAGAAGCATCTTTAATAAGTGTAATTTATTAATTGCTTTTCGATGAACATGAGCTTACGTTTAATACGCTTTTGATAAACAAATTTTGCAGATGGTAGATGTTTTGAGCGCCGTGGGTGGAATTTGGGGTTTATGGATTGGACTTTCAATATCAGTTTTAATTAGCCTGCCATCTGGTATTCCTGAAAAATGTCAACAAAGAGCTTGGAAAACGATTAAAACGCAAACTATCATTCGAAACGCTTGTTCAGTCATTTGGTATCTCACGCTCATTTTTATAGCAGGAATTGCTATTTGGCAAATCTACATAACCGTATCCAACTATTTTAAGTATTTAATAACTAATAAAAAAAAAATTTATTTTCAATTATTATATTTTTTTAATTTATTTATTAAATATAGATACCAAGTAATTCAAATTTCAACAACAGAACAATTAGATCCTTCCACATTTCCATCACTTTTCGTTTGTTCCGATACCGCGGTTCATTTTTCGCCAACTGTGTTAAACAATACGAACTTGGCCGAAGCGATTAAAAACTTAAATAACTTTGGACCTCAAAATGATTACACGGTAAGCTCCACTATTGTCATTGCTATAATTATTGCGTCTTAATAACAGTGTACTGCTTAATAATATTTTTAAGCCTCGACACTTCGAAAAAAGGGATTATTACCATAATAACCTAACGGAAGACGAAAAAGTGTTACTGCTACCTCAAATTGATGATTTAATTTCCTCGTGTGAATATCGATCAATTGGCGCTCCGATAATAAACTGCACGTGAGTTTCGCTAACGTTTCAAAATTTTAGTATTTACACGAATAAGGGTAATGACACGGTGTAATGAGACTGTCATCGGGGCGGAAAATTTGGAAATTTGCCCCTGCAGTTATATATAACCCAAGAAGTGGAACCATAATAATTATACATTTGATCGGTCACTATTTTCTTAACCTTATCTAAGGTGGAAGATATATTAGCGTTGGGGCTCTGCATTGTTGCGCTCAAATGAACATCTAGTTGAAGAGCTACTGGTTGGGTAGTTTAATAATTGGATCAACATTCAAAAGTTGTGATCAACTGAATGTGCATAGTTCCACTTCTAGGGTGCGGAGCTAGTAGCAAGAGCAATCTCTTTCGGTGCAAGTAGCTTCCTACGTGTATACAACATGTACTATAAAACACTGCATAGGCCTACTATATACAGTGTACTTTGATAGTTTAATTGTATGAATTGCGCAGTATTAGTATTAAAAATGTATATGTTAAATCCACATAAAATAAATTTACATGTGTATTTGCTGTAACCAACAGAAAAACGTTTCACGCGATTCACAACATGACTTATTTTGTGCCTGAAGACTTTCGATCTTGTATAATGATTAATCCTCCATCTAACCAACATTGAAGTACCAATTGAAGGTAATTTTAATTTGAAACTTGAATTAATTTTTTTTAAAAAAAAAAAAAACAAAACCAAAAAAACTTGTAGAATTGCAAATTCGAATCAAATTTTCTTTCGATGAATTGGAATATAAACATATGATGAATACAATCAGCTTCCATCCATTCTCTATGCTAACATACGTACAAGATTTGAATCCTCTTGGCCAAACTTTCGTTACAGTGGAAACCGGAGATTTTGTCGACGTCACATATGGCGTGGTATTAATCGCCTTCATTCCTATATTTTATTTGGAAGACGTTCTATTAATCATTTAGATCATAATTTTATTTTTTTGTAAAAGAAACAAATAAGAAGAATGGAAAGGCCGTACACGTCCGAATGCATTGACGAAACCTCCAATTATACGTCTTGGCCCTCAAACACGCGAGAATATCTACCACCTAACAGCTTTTTTTACAACTACGAGGTGCAGGGCTCTATATTTATTTATTTCACTTTTATATCTCGCTAGCTAGCTCTTGGGAGAAATTATGTTACATATACAGTACATTCAAAGTGATCTAAAAAAAAAATGCATCTACTGTATACGCATTGACAGTGGATATTAATAATTTCCAGTGCATGTGAAAGTAGAAAAAGATATTTTGCCGGAAAGCATATTGTTGAGTGCAAAAAAGCAATGAGAGACACTGTCAATGCGTAGGTACATTTTGTAGACCGCTTTGTAGGGCCTACATAATATTAAGAAAAATGCTTTGTAAATCACTCTCTTTTCTTTTGGATTTTTTTTAATATAATTATACAGATATTTTCATTTCAATCTTAAAAAATTGAAAAATTAAACCTAATAATTACGGTAATTAAATAAATGCTTATGAATTATTTATTCACAGGATTGTCTTAAACTTTGCTATTTGTACCAGGAAGAGAAGCACCCATTTGATAGTGGTTTTTACCAAAACATTTCAAGTAAACTTAAAAATAATTATTACAATTGCATAATAATGTTGTAATAAAATATACTATCGAATAAAACGCGTTCATTCCCTTATTATGTTTATTTTTTATTATTATTATTATTTTTTAAATTAGCTTTTGACGAGTGTGGATGTAAACAACCGTGCAAGTTAGTGCTTTTTGTAATCATTATTAATACCCGCGACAATTTTTAATAATAATTTTATTTAAATGTTTTAAGGGAGAATATTTACAACTACCAAGTAATGCAATCGAAAAACATCTACAAAGAAGTATACAATAATAATTATATTAATTATATAAGCGAATAAAATGTCTTTATTTAAATATTTTATGTTTATTTAATTTAGAATTTCATGCTTAGAAAATACAAAAATTACGAAGATTTGATATCCTTTTTAAAGTAATTTTTTTTTTTTGTATTAAAGGCCTACCGGTACTTTATATTAATATGATTTAAAATGTTTTGTTTTTTTTTTTTAATTAATTTTTCAATATTTTGTTACGCTATATTAGAAGTGGTTATGCTGTTGTCCGCATTCGCCATACATCTTCTCGTATGGAGGTTCTAACTGAAAAACCATTAATCGAAGTACATGTACAGTAAAAAAAAATATTCTGCGTTAATAATTGCTCTTTATAAAAACAAATTTAATTAATAAGTTTAACCGTAAATAGGATGCGAGTCTGATTGGATTAGTCGGAGGGATTTTGGGATTATGGATGGGTTTATCCGTTCTCTCTTTATTAGTAGAGCTTCAAACGATGGCAGCAACGTGTTTCAGTAAATGCAAACGAATAGTCAAACGCTATAAGCAAATCCATTTTTAAACATATATCGGGTGGCGCAAAAAAAGTGGTACCCCCTGTTACTTTGGTCATTGTAAAAAAAATTGTAAAAACTTTAAAAATAATTATATTATAAAAACCACAATAGGAAGTTAATGAAATAGTGACGTCAAAGGTTTAGCTAGTAAGTAAAGAAAATTTTACAATTTTAAATTAGCCAAAAACATAATTTGGTTATATTGAAAGTTTTCAAGAGGGGTCCCACTTTTTTTGCGCCACCCGATATAAACATTTTAAGTTCACCTATAATATTTAATTTTTGTTTTACACTCTCGCATCCCTAATAATAATTTTTCTTGAAATGCACATGTTTTTCGATACCGGTACATAAAAGGATTTGCACTGTCATGTTTGTTCAAATTAAATAATTACAGTACACGTAATGTATTTTTTTTTTATTTATCTCGTAATGCATTCTATAATCATGCGCATTATTAAATGTAAAAAAAAAAAAAAGTTGACTTCGGTTCATATTATTTACCGGTAATATTATTTCTCTCTTTCTTCATTTCTTATTATTTTAGACTTACCGGTAATTAATTTTCGCGGGTAATGTATGTAACATTTCCTGTTCATCACCAGATGGCGCCAAAAACTTGACGGTGAACTCGACACTGTACAGTACAATACAGTAAAAAAAAAAAAAACTCTTAATACAGTTATGTACAAATGTACTGTTAAATCTTAACATACTGTATAATGTTATTTTTCTAATAATGAATTTTGTTTTAATTTTGAATTTTCTAATAATAATAATGAATACCGATAAATAATTTTTTTTTAAAAATATTTTCTCGCTTACCGGTAAATGTTATTTATTTATTTTTTTTAATGCATTTTTTTTTCTTATAAACGCAAATTTTTTAAAAAAATTTTTTTTTGAGAGCTCAGTCCTGGGCCTCGTAAGTGCGCATGCTCGACGATTGATTTTGGCGCGAAAAGAGTCTGGTGTCACCACTTGCTTTTTTTCGTTGGGGGGGAAGGGGGGGGGGGGATAAGGATAAGAGGAGTAGGGGTTTGTTATCGATTTGGTTGGTGTTACTATGGTAACGGAGCTGCAGCTAGTGTCGAGTGTTTGTCTGGCTGCTCGGGTGACGTCACCGGGGTAATCGAAACCCCCCAACAACCAGCGAGTACATTAATCTTATCAATTCCCACAAACAGGAAAAAAAAAAAATTATTACGAGAAATAGAGAGAGAGAGAGTGGGGGAAAAAACAGCTGATCAAACGTTTCAAAGTGTAAACACCGATTCGATTAATATTATACAGTAATATACTGTAATGTTGCAACTGAAAATTATTGTAACAGGGAAAAATTAATTTTTATTTGTTAACAGGAATAATTATTATTACGGTAGTTGTTACAAAAGAAATCCGGCGGAACTTTTTTTATTCTTCGGGATTATAATTCCGCGGATTTTAAATCTTATAAAAATACAGTAGTAAAAAAAAATTATTTTAAATTTCTGTTATTTTAATTTCTGTTATTTTAAATTCCCGGAAAAAAAAAATAATAAAAATCCCTAACAATAATTTTTCATTACACTATTTTTACAAAAATTTCGGAAATCTCGCAGGTATTTTAATTCCGCGGACTTAATCGCTTACAACTTTAATGATCGAGCTATTAACCCCGCATCCAACAAACGCTCAACTCGCGAACATCGTCGTCATCGCGGCGCTTCCTGTCATGCGCACTGACGATTTAAGTGCAGGAAGTGTTTGATTTTTGGTATAATAATATGGGGTGAGTGGGGGGGCCGCGAGGTGAAAGAAGCTGAGCTGCGCCGCGCACGTACGAGCAGAAGCGGCAGCAATAATAAAATAATTATTGGCCAACTTCCATCTCTCTCTCTCGCTCTCTCCCGGTCGTCATGACGACGCCCATGACGTCATATCGGCGTGTGACGAGTACAACGGCGGCAGCCACTCAAAACGCATTAGCTGACGTCATAACTCGCTGGAGAAACTTTTTTTTTTTTTTTATCAGTCGCAGATTGAGAGTGAGTAGGTGCTGGAACGGAGCTGAGCGCAATCGCGCATGCGTCGAGGTATAATATTATTATGTGTGAACGCGCGTGTGTGTACGTTCGCTCTACTAGTCCCTAGAAACGGATCTCGACCTTTTGACCCGGATCGATACGCAGGATCAATAATAATATCAAGATCGTTTTTCCTTCTTCTTCTTCTTCTCGCTAATAAAGCCGGGTCACGCGTGCACGTGCGCGCCTAGTGTTATCCAAAACGCTGATTGGGTCGCACGTGAAACGTACGATTTCTCGATAATTTTTTTTAATTTCACATCCAGTGTGACGTCATCCGTGTCAAAGTTCAATCATCGGGGATATCTAATTTCGTAATAAAACTGATAAAAATTAAAAAAGGGTAAGTGCAAATTTTTTATATTTTAGTTTTTTAATTTAAGAAGAGAGAGAGAGAGAGAGAGAGAGAAAAAATTATATCGTGACGTCACGGTGGGAAGTGTGCGCATGCGCGACGTGACGACATGTTGGAGGCTGACGCATCCTTTTTTTTTTTTTTTTTTGATTTACGTCACAAAGGTTGAGAGACGCCTAGAAACAGCTGCAAGCCACCGTTTTTCGTTTCCACCTGTACAGGGTGGGTCAATAAAATGTAGGCCAAAAATGAAGTTTATAATAATTATTATTATTATTATTTTTTTGAGTGGAAAATAAAAAAACCGGAAGTCTTTAAAATAAACATTTAAGTGCAGTTACTAGGTGTATATTTTTTTTTAATTTTTGAAAATATTATAAGTAAAATATGGGTAAAATTTCTAATATTTGTTAACTACTTCCGGTTTTTATTTTTCTACTTGTTAAATAATTAATTTTATCAGCCATTTGAGATAAATTATACGCAATGAAATATGGTGTACTTTTTATTGAACCACCGTGTATGTTTCATTAATTGAATTGAAAAAAAAAAAGGCAACGAGTGGGCGGGTCATAGTTAGGTGTGTGGGCGGGACTTAATTAAAATTCATCTATAATCTGGTTTTTTTTTGTTTGTGTTGTTTACATGACCTCAACTCAAGTTCAGACTTTATAATATACCGGTATACTGTATATTTTTTCTTCTTCTTCTTTGGCTTTTTATTTATTGTTATTATTTTTGCCAGCAGCAGCAGCAGTCAAATATTTCATTAGCGCCCTCTGTCGTTTCCCCCCCACCCCACCCTTATTTCTATTGACTATTGACTTTATTCGGAATAAATTTTGGCTACGACAGTGTTGGTTGAAAGAGTAAAAAGTAACTAACTGCACTCCTTTTTTTTTTTTTCTTCTTCTTTTGTTCTTTCTTTTTTTTTTAAATGCAAAACTGGTTAAACAATGCAACAATTTTTTTTTTTTTTGAGCGAATGAAATTGAGGTAAAAAGGATTATTGTCTGCAAATGACGTCACGAAAAACATCTTTTGCAACGGTTCGTGACGTCATTTATGGCTTTTTTTTTTTGCATTGTAAAAACTGTTTTTATTATTGTATGCAAAAAACACAAATAGAAAGTAATTTTTCTTAATGTTATTTTTACCGTTAAATTTTTAGTAAGCATTAAAATACAGTATATATAATACTGTATATTGCAAATAAAATTATTTTAATTAAAAAAGTTAAAAAGCGGAATTTGTAAAAGCGTTTGATAACTTTTCTTTAAAGGTATTTTGCAAAATCAATTTTGCTTGTAAAACGTTGCAACTTCGTGTAAAACATTAAAAAGCTATTTTTAACTTGTTTTAAAGCTTTGGATAGTGATACATGTGTAATTCAATTTTTAATATACACTGTTTAGCAAACTTATTAAAAAAAAATAAATAAATAAAAATTTAAAGCCTTGGAAAAACAATTTAACGCATTTTAGGATATTAAAAAAAAGGGTCGAAATTTCGCAAATAAAATGTAAAAAAATAAAATAAATAAAAAATGCATACGGTAAATAAATAAAAACATTGTTAAAAAAAAAAATCTTTAAAAATTTTTACCAAAAATCGAAATAAAAAATCGAGCTTTAAAAACTGGTTCGCAGCATAAATTATTATTCCACTAAGACGAGAAATCCGTTTAAAATGCATAATATAAAAGCAGTCCTAAAAATTGCTTTTTAAAAAAAAAAAAAAAAAAAAAATCAACAAATAAACTACTGTACATTTTTATACACAATTAATTTAATGCAAAATCCCACAAAATTTTAACTTTTTTTTGTTCTTGAAAATAAATTAAGATATAAAAAAATAGGATGAAAGTACCAAAAATTAAATTTCAAGAAAAATCCCCTGTTTAATTGCTGACAAAATATTCTCTATTAATTAAATCATATTTTTCGCATATTTACCATCTTTAAAATAGCACGAAAACAAATTCGGACATTTTCCACCTGAAATATTAAAAAAAAAAAAAAAAAAATTAAATTAAATTGTTTAAAAAATAATCAACATTTTGGACACCCGTCAAATTGACACCTGAATTTTATGCACCAAACTAAAGCTGATAGCTCTTTCTATTAGCCTGGGTACATAGAACCTATACAAGCAAAAAAAACCCTTTAGTGTTTAGATTATGGCACTTTCAGCCTTTTTTTATTGTTATTATTTTCTCTTTAAAAAAACCCTTCATTTAATTACTTTTACCTTTTAACGCGTCTTTGGAAATGTAATTTCTACTTGGGAGAGAAGAGAAAAAAAAACCTGTTTTATATTTATATATATTTTTTAATAATACATTATTTCTCTCTCTCTCTTTCGTCTATTTATTTTATTTGGCTTCGATTTTTGCTGCCTATGTGTTTACGTAGGTCGTTCGGCGTTAATAAAAAGGGGGAGGAGTTTGTTGGAGCTGTGTATGTGTGTGTGTGGGGTGCGTGATTAATCTCAGGATCTCCGCGTGTGTCGCGCCTGCTCTACGCATGCGTGAACGGATCGATAAAATGGCGGTGGCTGCGCGTGTAGGAGTTTTGTTGTGTGGGGGAGGCAGGCAGGCTGGGTGACGATGCGAGTTACGTGTTTGTTTATTAAAGCAGACCGAACCAACGAACAACCCAACAACCTTATTATTATTATCGACTCACCCTATACCTATACTCTACCACCATCATTATTATTATTACTATTACTAGCAGTACCCGGCCCCGCGTTGCTGTGGCTTATTAGTTATAAAAAGTAATTGAAAGTAAAATTAAATAAAAAGAATTTAATGATAAAAACTGTATGTTTTAATGTCAAAAAATGTTTA
>JAQGAZ010003575.1:0-11246 GCA_034692225.1 Polydesmus complanatus
GTCTGAGTTAAAAGATAAACTTTTAAAATTGTGGCACGTGATTTTTAAATCACTCATTGACGCGTCAAGCGATAAATAACAGATACGTTTTTGAGCTTGCATTCCAGCTAATGGTGGAAACTTAGAACACATTTGAAATTGGCTATTTATTTGTTAGGATGTTTAGTACTAATGTGGAAAAAATCACTCGATTTGGTTGAGAAATAAATATTTTATGGACAATTTTGTGAGGTTCCCTTTTATCGTACTCACCCTGTACATGTATTGCATTATCTCGATTGCGTGCATTTTATGTGGCTTTCGGGGAAAAAAATAGTTACCAACTTAACTAAAAAAAAAACTACAGAACACAATCTGATTAACTTGTTGTTGTTGTTTTTTCTTCAAAAAGAAAACAAAAATTGCAATGTAAAAATAATAATTTCTGATTTTGTTTCCTTCATATTGTTTGCAGTTGAAATTGGATGTTTCTTCTGATTTGAAATTGAGAATTATAATATTTATTTAAATTCCAAAGGCTCATTGCATTTGCGGTAAAGAGCAAACAGATAGCATAATGTTTGCGAAGTCATTGAATCAAATGCGCGAGTTAATAGTTGAGAGGTTACATTGCCTTATTTAATAATAATATTGACTTATTTTCCGAAATAGTTGTGCGTTTATGTAATAGTCTGTGACCTGTTACTTTAACGCCTCGCTATAAAATCGCCATTATATTAATTAAAATTATTTATTTTACAACTATTTGCATTTAACACAACGCATAATAAACCTGTAAGTTCAATAAAATGGCAGGAACAGTTAATATCTTTTTTCTTCACCATTTAATGCGCAATCCCAAGAAAAATAAAGGAGGGGAGAAAAGAAAAAGAGGGAACTGAGCAGATATTGCACTACTTTTACCGATTAATTACACGGGCGAACATGAGATATATTTGAATCGATGAAGGGGGTGTTGGCACCCTTAGATAATTAGAGCTTACGAATGTCTGACCACTGCCCAATCAACTACATTCCGAGTGAAATGATAAATAAAAAAAAAATAAATAAAAGAAAGGGAAGAACAAGATTCTCATTCTCCGGTGCATGTATTACTCGGCGTTCAAGTGTCTCCGCGTTTGTCAACCATAAGGGTCGCATTACGATCTGTTGACAATGAGAAGAAAATGAGGCGAGCAAACAAAAAGGCTGCTGCTGCTGCTTGCTTTATTCTTCCGTTAGTCCAACTACATGTCCTCGCATAAAGATTGCATTTTTCATTAGTTATTATTTGTAGATGCGGCTCCGGCGTCCAAATGAGAGACGGGGAAGCTCCTGATTGAGAAGTTAGAACGCTAAGGGTGAACTGCTTCACCTTGATAAATCCTAATTGCCATCTCCTAACACCAAAAACACGTAGTAGCAGCACTACTGCAACTCTATCTTTTTGTGACTGATGATGTCTAGTAAACAATTGGCTAACTCCGCGCGGCTAACATTCTATACACTCTTTTATTAGTTTATCAGTTTTTTATGGGGGGACACCCAAACTACTCGTAATTACCGTAAGTTATGTGCGTTAGTGTTATCTCTCGCGCGATGTCGAGTATCTTAATACGCTCAGTTTAGCATCTCGTAAAAAAAATAATAAACAGTTTATAACTGTGATCGTGAATACGTCTAGTCTTGTAACGTAACATGTAATAGCCCATGTTTTAGTAACGGCGCTTTTAAGTATCTCTTTAAGTTATGTCTCGTTACGTATAGTACGTGGTGTGGTAGCAGTGGTTGACTGCTTTTCCGTTTACAAAAGGTGCTGTAGAAGTTATCTTTGAGGATCATAATTTTTGCTTTTACAATAGAAAAGTAAGAAAGAAAATTTTTTTTTTTTTTTATTTTTTGTTGAGAAAAGCATTGATACAAAAGTGAAATATGGGTTGTTTAATGGCATGGTTTTAGCGTAGCGTTGAAACTCAAGCGTAACCGTTAAACGCTATGAGTTGTGTAGTCTAATACGTTGGCGTTTATTATTTATAATTTATTCAATGTTTTATACCGGTAGTTTAGAAAGCTATCCAATAAGCATAGAAATGTAGCGTAATTGACAGCAAAAATATATTTCAGAAGTAAAGTGGATTCCTCAATATAAAATTTTTTTTATGGGAAAATTTTAGAGAAATTTTATAAAGGTTTTCAGACGAATTTTATTAATTAAAAATTCAACTTAAAAACACAATAAATATTAATTTGACTTGTTATAAAATGTATTGAATACCTATGTGTGTTAAATAGGTACAAGTGAAAACTTAATTTTTACTAACGATTTTTTTTTTTTTTGTTGAAAATTTCTGTCTAATTTAACTGATAATACGTCGAGAAAACGCTCTATTTCGATTGAGAATGTTTTTTTTGGGGTGAAAAAAAAAGGTAAATATAGATATGTCGCTGAAGTGGGTCAAATGTGTTGGCAAAGTTGTAAAACAATTTTTACACAACTAAAGATTCTTTTAAGATTTACAATGCAGACATAACTACAAATATTTTTTTCAAAACTGTGAGAGAAATTCGATATTTTAGAAGTTAAATCCTTAAAAAAAAACATGAACTTTTAGTTGTTAGGATATCGTTTACTCGAAATAGAATAAAACTTTTTCTGTTTTTTGAGCTGGATTTTATTTGTGTAATATTGATTTTTAAATACAATCGGGGAAATACGCATAATACTGTATAATACAGTAATGTATGGGGTTTTTTTTAAACCGAACTAATATTTAAAGTTGACTTTTTTCTTTTCCTTAAACGGGAAAAATAAATATCGGTAGAATATAAATTTCGAATAATTTATCAGATAAATTCTAACCAAGTTTAATTTTAAATTTTATTACTTTATTTTATTCCCGGAAATACTTTCACCCATTAGAATACTAGGACTTAATATTTAAGAAAATATCAAGATTAACGATAAATTACTTTTTTTTTATTTGATAAAGCCGTTATTTGTTGTAGAAAAAACTTGCGTTTAAAAAAATTTCTTTTTTTGGGAGGGTAAATCAAGATAACAAGTAAGTTTAATGCAGTAGCCTATTTTTCTTAAGGAAAAAAATTAAAAAAAAAAAATTTGGAAAACTTCTTTATGTTAACTCAGCGAGAATGTTTTTTTCCTCTTTAAATTTTTTTTTTATATATAATATTATATAAAAATGCAAAAAAAAAAAAGAGTTGCAAAATAAAGATAAAAAACTCGCAAGTTAGCCTAAGTGTAAAATGATGAGCAACTTATTTTAATGCAAAAAATACTTTTTTTCCCCCCTTTCTTTCTCATCTTCATTGTATAATAAAGTGAAACCCCCGAAAAGATTTTTTTTTCTCGCCTGAGTCTGCATAAAATCATCATTAAAAGCCGTTTTATAAGGTTTAAGAAAAAAAAAATGATAGGTACGATACAGTGTAAAGGCAAATCTTCGCTGGCAAAATGGCGCAGGGAACGAGCGATGTCAAGACAAATGGCTGAAGGAAAATCAACACAAAAACATTGACGAGGTTATTTTGAGGGGTTAATCAAGACTCCAAGTGGAGCACGTCGGCGGTTCAAGCGTGGATCGCAGCTATCATTGCCGAGTATCATCGAAAAATATCTCGAGAATATTATATGGATGATCCTGCGCGAGATAGATAGAGTGAGCGCAAGTTGCATGACGATTGAAGAAGACGACGCATTGCGATATTCTCTATTTGGATTGTTGGAATCATTATTCACAGCTCGCACTCGATTACGAGCCTCGTTCCGAGACACCGACCGGTGTCAGCCGGAGCCTCTCGACTCCGAGACTTCTATTTTCAGACTTGGCTTTCTTTCTTTTCTTTTCTTTTTTTTTTTTTTGCTTACTCTGCTCCCGATTGTAATCCCCTCGCGTTCCACTAAATACGCTGCAACCGGTACAATTGCGGCACTAAGTTTTTTAAACAAACGTCAAAATGGTGTCGTAACAGTTACAGTAAATCAGCCAAGATATGCAACGATTTAATTAATGGTTCTTGTGTTCTTCCACCGTTTCATTACCGAAATAAGAAAAAAAAGTTTTGCGTAATTATAGTTCTGGCGCAACAATTATTACATCTAAGTTTTTTTTTTTAGCTTTCCAAATTATTTTTAATTGCTGGAAGTTTTATTTTTTTAAAAGTTAGGCTAATTAATAATACGGTAACATAAAAGAATTGCAAATAAAAAGTTAGTTTACGAATTTAATTTTTTTAAAAAATTAAAGTAAAATTATATAGCGCCGCAAAACTCGGTTATAGCGACATCCAGGCTCGGAAACTAACTTATATCCCAGTTATCGTTATATCCGAGTTATATCATATAAAAATAAAGAAGTCGTTGGATTTTTAAACTAAGAGCAGCATAAAATTACTGGTACATGTATTAATTTAAAAATTCAAAATACTCCGGTTATTATTTATTTATTATTATTATTTTTTTTTTTACAAATTTTTATGTAACAAAAATAACGTTAAGGATTTTTCAGTTTATTTACATTTGCAAAATTAATTAATACTGGAAAGAAAGACATTCATTTAACTAAGAGCTTTGTCGAAAGCGTACCGTAGTTAGTGAGTTTGACTTCTACTATTAATTTATACGTTGCATTAACTTTTCGTAATTATAACTTCAGTCGAGTCAAATTGATTTTCGTAAACCATTAAAAAAAATTTACATTTTTAATCAGAAATGTTTTTGAACGCCTTTCTATGACGCGTGATAAAATTTCATTTTTAAAAAAAAAAATAATCGATAAAACTTTTTTTTTTTTTTTTCTCCTTGCGAGTAATAATTACGTTGATTTTTTTTTTTTTTAAATGCGCTGGCATTATTATTTTTGATGCCTTAAGATTTAGCGTCACGTGTAACACGTTGATCCGTGCTGTTAAATGACGGGACAAAATCGTTATCGTGTAAGCGGAAAAGTCATTAGTTGTAAAATCGCTGCTTTTATGTGTGTAGCGATAGAATCGATTAAGCATTAATTGATTAAGCGTGGTTTCCACCTTCCCCATATATATTCTGCCGGTGCTTCCCTTTTTTAGTATACACTACGAAAACCTACCGAGAGCTGCCAATAAATTTTTCCGATATTAGAAGCGAGACGCAATCGTCATTAAACCCGAGTCCCAACCTCTGTCTCGCCACCATCTTTTCCGCTTCACCGAGCTGATAAGACAAGAGTTTTAAGATGGGAGGCAAGAGTGAGGGAAAGTGTAGAACCGGAGCGATGTATTAAATAATAATTACACCTAACGGGTCACTTTCAACTATTAAGAGCAGTTACGAGCGAATCGTTAATGTCGCTTTTCGTTTTTGCCAAATTAAACATTTACTCGTTCGGGATTATGGAGAACGAGGGGGGCCGAGAGATAGGATGGGTTTGACCGTTTGGGCGATCGTTAGCTCTCGATTGTTCCAAAACCAATTAACCCAAACCTTTTACCCTTCACGGCGCAACTCCGATGTTATGTTTTCCAAAATTTGAACGTTACCATTCAATTTTTTTTTATTTAAAAAAATGAATTGTAGGTTTATCTTTTTTTTTTTTTTCGGTTTTCTCGTTAAAAAAGATTGACGGGAACAGTAACGATACGGTATAATATTAGTTTGCCCGAGGCTTGTTTAATAACGTTAAATCGAGGTTAGGCTAGTTTTTAATCAAAAACTCTCTCTCCCCCCTGAGTTGCGGTTTTATCTCACCTGTTTCCGTGCTGCCTATAGCCTAACCCCCTTCCCCTGAAATCACCCAGCGCGAACGCTGGCTGGGTAGGGGTCATTCAAAAGCAAATTAAAACTACATTTACGCTCGGTTAGAACACGGCTTTCTTTGTCCAGCCACCTGCAGCTTTCACACCGTAACAACACGCGTCACATTTTTAATTATTTTACGTTAGCGATTTTTGGCATACGCATAGCCCCCCGTTCATTTCGTTTTGTTTCTCTAATGTACAACACCTGCATTGGCAACGTTTAGATAGGCGGATGCTTTTGCTCGATATCATTAATTATTCTTCGTTCATTAAAGTAGGACGATGCGAGGAGCAGGAAAGCGAAAGGGAAACGTGTGCCAAATTTCAATCCAAAAAAAAAAAAAAAAATGATAGGAAAGAATGGGAGAAGAAAAATACTGTTCGAACTTTTTTTTATTTTTATATTGGGTCGCATTAATTTTTAATTTCGTTGTATTAATTTTCTTATCGGTTTTTGTTAATATGACAGAACTTTTTTAGTAGGTAACATAAATCTTAATGAAGTGATTTTTCTTGATACGCGATAATAGCTTAGTGGGTAAGTTTCCGTCTTTTTTTTTTTCTTCTTCTTCTGCAACTACGAATATTATTAATAATTATTTTAATATATGCGCGCATTAATGGTAAGACACAAACGCTAATCCCGAGTGAAATTAACGAACATTTTTTGCCCATAAAATTTAATTATGGAATTTCAGATCTTATCGTTTTAATTTGGATGATAAAAACCAATCTAACAGAAATAACTGAGCTTTCATTTTATTGATGATTAAATTTGATTTTGAGAATTAAAAAAAAAAAATGAAGACAAAAAATATTATGGTAATGTAGTACTGTACAGCTGATGATTTGATAAGCATTAGTTTAACTAAAACCTTGTTTGAAAGACATAGGTGAGGGCTAGAAAAAGCATAAATATTGTATTAACCTACATGTAGGTCGATTGCTATAAATTTTGAATAATGAAAAAAAAAAGTCTGCGTTGTTTGTCGCTGATTTGTGTCACTACTATCGCGTTTGGTGATATAATTTTGTTGTTGTTGTTTATTTGGACGTTAGAAAAAGCGTGATTCGGAAAGATTTCATAAATTCACTCTGGAAAACGCGTGTTATTTTCAAACTTTTATGAGAGAGAACAGCATGCATAATTCATATGGTGAATATCATATAATATTACGGGGTGTACGATGGCGGCGCCGTAGTGTAATACACAATGTTGTGCCAAATGCTGATAAATATTTGACGCCTCACTTGGAAATTTGAGTGTTGGGGAGTAAGAGAGAAGTTGCAAACACCTTGCTTGGCCCGACAATCATCTTCTCGAATTTACGTTCGCGTGGCTCACTTTACACATAATTCCGGGATGGAATGAGAAATAAAATCGCGGGGAATAAAACCTTGTTTTGACAATATAAGAAAAAAAAAGAAAAGCCTTATGTTTATTTTAAAATAGAATTGACTTTTCAGCGAATAAAACCATCAAATCTTTTGCTGACGCTTCATTTTTTTTTTTTTTACAGATTTTATTACATTTTTTTAAATTAATTTATAAATGTCTTTAAATCAAGTCATCTAGAAATTATTCGTTACGGGAATTTTGTTAACTTTTTATTTTTATTACTGTTTTATATATTTATATATATATATATTTTTTTTTTTCAACGGCACAAAATTTGTAACTCGAAACGAATTAAATTCGAAATCGACGGAGCGAATTGTTCGATTAAATCGAAGATTAGCTTTTTAAATGCTCGTAAAAAAAGGGAAATTGATGGTTTCGTCAATCTTTTACAATGATGTAATTTCGAGTGAGCGACACCGATTGCGTCATTTTCGGGTAAATAACGTACAGTACAACTACTGACGTGTGCACGAAAATGTTTAAAAAGAAAAAAAAATCTATAACGAGACATTTTACTTTCGATAATAAAACTTTTATTCACTTTTCACGTAACAACGATTGCTATTGAATTTTCAAATAACGATCGATGGGTGGAGCTTTGATAATGCATTACATCTAAGCGCTAGGTGCTTTACGCAACTCTCTTCTTAAATGCGACGGGGGAAATAAAAAAGTTATTCAGGTTGAAGTGGGTAGAGTTTGCTGTGCCAAAAAAAAAAAAAAATAATAAAAAAAAAACCGCGATTATTATTAATGCATTTCAAAATTTTCGAAAGTTTTTGATTTATTTATTTATTTATTATTTTAAAAAAATAATAAAATTTTTAAAAGTGCGGCATTGTCTAATTATAAATTCATGATTGTGCGAGTTTAAGGCGTAAGGGGTCAGTTAAGGGTTAAGAGAAACGGTAAATTCTTGACCCGTTTTTCTCTCTCTCTCTATACGTCTACTTTATCGGAAAAATGCAAATTTTGTTAAATT
This sequence comes from Polydesmus complanatus, assembly GCA_034692225.1. Classification (NCBI taxonomy): domain Eukaryota; kingdom Metazoa; phylum Arthropoda; class Diplopoda; order Polydesmida; family Polydesmidae; genus Polydesmus; species Polydesmus complanatus. Next base: position 8,157 of record JAQGAZ010003575.1, read on the forward strand.
TTAATATTTTTCCTCTATCCTACTCACGCTCGTCAATAACCCACTTCTCAAATTCTCAATAGATAATTTACTAAAACGCATTTGAGCGCCTTTAAAACATTTTTTTTTTCGGTAGTAAATAAAATTAATATTTAAGTTGCGGCTTTACTCGAAATTTTGACCGAAACGTAAATTGATTTAAATAGTAAAAATTTTGTAATTGCATTTTTTGGAGAAGGGTTAAAGCGAAGCATTTTAAAAGCAACACGCGGTCAGCTGTATAAATTACATTTGTTGTTCTATTTCAAATAACGAGCAAATTTTTATTCTCAATTTTATTTATTGAAAAGGGGAAAGAATGGGACATAATGCCGAAGTTTTAAATAAAAATTTTAAAAGATATTCGAAAAAATTTTTTTTTAAAAAATATTAAATATGTACTGTATTTCCCAATAACGAATTCATAAATCGAGATGTTTTTTATTGATCTATACCGGTATAACAGATTTTTGTTTTGGTGAGTTAGTGAGTTTAAATATTGACTTTTCTTTCCGCATCATTTCGAAATTCATTTTGATAGTTCAAATATTTAACTTTGATGTTTTTAATAAACGTCCAGCCCCCCCCCCCCCCCTCCCCCCCTAGAATGAAATTGCTTCGAGTGACGTAACTTCTCGTTATCTGTTGATAGAAGGATATTGGGATAGTGGTCTTTAGCCGATATTTACTATTCATCGAGGACTACTAACTACAAGTGTCGCGTAAAAAGCAAATCCGGGCGAATAAATTTTCGTTAAGACGCGCCCCCGTTCGATAAACTGGATTTTACTAAAAAGCGGAGTAAGGTTTAGTGTATATGGGGGGGGGGGGGGGGGTATTAGGTGGTGGAAAAAGCGCATCCTATATATTTTATTTATAGTTTTCCCCGAAGATACCACAAGATAAATTGATCAGAATTCGCCACCTGGGAGCGCCACATGCGTCGTTTGTGTGCGTTGTGCAACGCCGTTTACATGACTAAATCCACACACATCTAAAATTGGAATTGGGGGGGTTCCGGTAGGAGTGAAGATAGCGTTCGGCGGTGTGCATCAAGTAAAGTTTTAAGTGAGGGATGCAAAAATGCCCCGATAAAAATCTTAAACCTCTTAAGTAATCAGTTTGAAAACATTTTCTGTAGAATGTTATGAAAACTGAGAAAATGATTTCCTTTTTTTTTTTTTTGCTCGGATATTTCCGAAGTCAAAAGAGATTAAAATATCCTAAAAGCTATTTATTGCATTAAAACGCGTTTCGCTTTTTGAAAAATTAAAACACCTATCGTATTACAAGAACAATGCCGACGTTTCTCTCTCAACTCGACAGTGTATACCTAACTTTTACCTATAAATATTCACGTTCCTATTCTTTCTTCAAACTCGGATTTTATGCTATTTTTAGTCGTTTTTGCGAAAATATTTTCCACAACACCGTAATCTTGTAATTACAGTAATATAGCAATTTTGAATCGCTTGTTAATTGTTATCGGAATGAAAAAATAAATATAATGTAATCTTAACTTATTCTTCTAATTACAAAATTCTAAACAAATAACTATCGATATTTTACGAGCAAATTTTAAGTCAATTATAAAAAATAATTTCGGGTTGAGCTATTTTGAGCGAGCGCAAGTCATTAAAATGGGAGTCGAGTTTTTAATATTTTTGCAATTCTGTGTGCTATTTGAAACTATTTAATGTAATGAAAATATTTGCTAATTAAATCTTTGAATGACTCGGCTGATCTTCCAATGTATCTTGAAAGTGAAAGGAACAATAAGAAAATTAATTTGCGTGGAATTTTAATAGATTTTGCATGTAGCAGCTATTAGTATTTAAATAACGGCAACAATGTACATTCTGCAAAACAAAATTCGGTTATTTTCATTAAAAAAAAAAAAATTTTACTAAAAAAAATTAATTATTTCGAATAAAAAAATTTGAACTAGGTTCCCTTTCTATGGTTTGGTTCAGCGAGAACCTTTGCTTTGTGAGGCGACGAAATGATTCAACGGCATCCGTTTTGTGGTAGGCGTGGCTTAAATAAGATTAAGAAGATCATTATTTATTTTACCATTAGAAACACTACGTTTTCGCTCCACCGTTCACGTAATTAAAAAGTGTGATTAAAACCCCAATTAGAAGGTAACCCTTCGGAGTTATTTATCGCTTCTCGTCCCCCGCCAGAAATCCCTTTTCGGTGACGTCACATCACGTACAATAGCTCCCTCCCTTAAGTCTTCCCGGGGGTCCGCTGAAGGTGGGGGGTTGGTGAGAAAGAAATAAAAAATGATGAATAAGAAACTCTTCATTATTCTGATTTACGAGGAGAATATAATGAAAATTAGAATTGTAAAACACGTTTCCTCCATTTGCTCTGCCTTTTTTATTTACAACCGTTTGATTTCTCTCTTCCATTCAATTCCCGCCAACCCGAGTTCTGGCGACAGTACAGTAAGTACTGTAGGTGTCCCCGACAAACCCATTTTATGATTTCTAGCTCACTCGACACTTTTACTGTTATGTGCCTATTCGGCAAACACACACCGACCAATCTTTCCCTCACATATTACGCATCTAAAAAAGAAGTGTATAAGCTTTGTAATGTAGCGTCGTGACGACGCATTACATCGTAAATTCTAGTGATGACATACCGTATATTCTGTATATAATTCTATATATATGATAGAAAGAAAAAAACGATGAGAAAGTGATAGGAGAGAACGGGAGAAGAAAAAAAAAGATGAGAAGTGCGTGAAGTGAATGGATAGAATTAGCGTATAAGGTTGAGGGGTGAGGTGGAGGCGAGTGTGTTGTCAGATACTATTCCATTCAAAGCTTCATATTTTATGCTAGAAGATGAAAATGAGAGATGAAATATGTATTCGGATGATGAGCGAGAAGAAGCAGGGAAGGGAGAAGAAAAAAAAAATTCATTGTGCCGAGAGATGAAATAAGGCGGAATTAAGCAGCAGTGGCGGTAGTCGTACGATAGGACGGGGCTAATGAAACGATTACACGCGGAAGTACAAATTGCAGCATCCTTCTATTGATTTCGACTCTCTCTCTTATT
>JAQGAZ010003576.1:0-11243 GCA_034692225.1 Polydesmus complanatus
ACACTTACAGCTAACACATTAACTATGTACAGCAGCCCAGACATGCCACACTACAGAGGCTCCAGAGGGCCCGACAACTATGTGGATAATGATAAATTGTAACTATGTTATATTTTCTGATTGAAGAAGCGCAAAACGATGCATTTCGTCCTACAAACTCCGTCGCTTCAACATCTGGCTGCAGTGAAGATAGTAGCTCATTTGTGGAATCAACCGGACGTTTTAACTCAAATTACGCAATCCCCGTTGAAAGGTTTGCCGTTTAATGGTTTTCCGGCTTTCAGACTAAGAGTAGATAAGCGGACATGGAACACGATCGAAGATCAAGTAAAAAGCAAAATCTCTGCTTTCTTACTACCCGAACCGTGTGTCACCCAACTCTTACATTTGCTTAAACCCCTGGCAAATGAGATCGTCGATTGGTGTACTTATCATAACGATGGGTGTAGTGATTTTGATTACTTAGACAACTTGTCACCTCGACAACTGTTTTGGACGATGCACGGATGCGTAGATTACGCAAAAACGGCCGAGTTGATGGTGAAAGACGAGAGATTGAGTGTTAAAAAACGCTATGAAGTCGCTTGCCTCAACTGTTTGGAGGATGAAGCTCGGGAGTTGTTTCAAAGAATGGGCGAAGGACGAAGACGGTACTATATTGCGAAAGAATTGCAGACATGTTTGAATTTGATAATTTCTTTTACTTTCACCTTCAACGGTGATTTGGTGGATCATATGAACAGGTTCTTTCCGGGTAAATCGTCAATCAATAGACGGCTGTTCGATATGATACTAGTTGGAAGTACTCGAGCGACCTGCCAGTATTTTTTTGAGAAATTGAACCAGCGAGAAAAAGAGCAGGTTTTAGGAGAATATTACCTGCGAAAATTCATTATTAAACAGCCTCCCGCATGCAGCTTGATGTATTTTCTGTCGCGGATGAACGAAGAGCAACAGGAACGTGTGTTTCGCGAGTGTAATAGCGGTGTGCTATTGAGTTTGTTAGGTTGGCCGACGCAATCTTTGTTCCTGGAAACGGCAAAGCGTGGGTGGCAGTTTATGAGCCAGTCAGGTTGCGCCATTGTGTTGAAAAGTATCGTTTGGAAAATCTGCGAAGGGTTTCGAGATTTTGATTATTGCCAGTTGTTTTGGGAGTGTTGGCGGATGAGTTCGGCTGAGTGTAAACAATCTTATTTAGACAATGAATGGTATTCGGATAACTTATTATTCACCAAACGAGAAGAATTCATTAAACTAGTTCTGAAAGAAAGGTCTTTGCCTTTTATAAAGTATATTGTCGGTGACGATGGCAAATACCGCAAAGTGTTGCTGGATGAGAGTGTAATTTGTGACGCAGCGTTGATGGAATGTAAAGAGACAGCTGCGTTGAACAGCTCTAAAGACCCAGATAATGTGGAGAAGCGATTGAGGAGCCAAAATGTTAGTCAACTCGTAGACCTTGTGATGGAAAGACGAATGGTGAGAAGAGGATGGTAGCTGTAGTAACAGTAGTTCGCCAGTTGGTCATTATTTTAGAACTACTAAACGTTAGATGGCTTGATTGGAACTAGTAAAGAAGAATTTATTCAACTTTTTTTAAACGAAGTGCCTGCGCATCAGATATAAGAATTACGTAATAGATTACCATGAATTCAGTCAAGTGTTATTGAACCAGAGCTCCATTTCGAACGCGGAGCTTTAAATTAAGCTTAAAACGTGTGTCAAAAAAAATTCAATGTTTACATTCGAATGTGAATGCAGCACAACTCATTCGGAGAAAGTGAAGCGGGGTCTCGTGCTGGAGTTGTGCTGCAATTATTCGCAATTTCGATTCCAAACATCGGTCATTTATCGATACGTCAACAATCGATACCTTTAACGTTTTTCTCTATGAGTACGAATACTATCGGCGATAATCGATTAGCGTTCGCTGGCCTAGTTGCTTTTATTATTTTATCGTCTGCTTAAGCAATAATTCAATAATATTAATAATTACGGTATTATTAAACTCAAAACTTTTTAGGATTTATAATAATTAATTGTTTTATTACTTATCGTTTAACAATATCCGCCTGATAAGAAGCTGATGGAGTGATATTAGACGAGGAAGAAGTGACGTTGGATAGGAGAAACGCCATTAGATTCTAGATTAGATCAGCTGTGAGTTCATCTGGTTATTTCAATGGGCTATTAAACAATGAAATATGATTTAATATAAATATTATTGTAACTAGTAATAATCTTAATATTCTTTAATTTAGCTCACAGTCACCGTATAGACATAAGCTACGTCATTGGAAGAGTAAAAAACTACGTAGGGCGAACCCAGTTTCCACTCCAATTAAGCAATTAGTGCAGCACAAACTTCTGGGGATTGTAATTGGGTAATTTTAGATATTTGACTATATGGATAATGATAAATTGTAACTATGTTAGATTTTCTGATTGAAGAAGTGCAAAACGATGTATTTCGTGTTACAAACTCCGTCGCTTCAACATCTGGCTGCAGTGAAAATAGTAGCTCATTTGTGGAATCAACCGGACGTTTTAACTCTAATTACGCAAAAGCGGTTTCATGATTTTCCGCCTTTCATACTAAGAAAAAATGAGCAGCCATGGAACATGATCGAAAATCAAGTAAAAAGCCAAATCTCTGCTCTTCCACTACCTGAACCGTGTCGAACCCAACTCTTACATTTGCTTAAACCCCTGGCAAATGAGATCGTCGATTGGTGTCGTTATCATAATGATGTGTAAGAAGCGTTTTGCCGGTGCCGTGATTACGCACATCCGGACAGGGCGATCTTACTAGAGTTCAGACCGACAGTATAACTAATTCGCGTTGTACATGCATTACTTTAAGTTATTTGATAAATAAAGTTTCACGTTACCTCCTGATGATGTTGTCCGTAAAGTAGCGGTTGGTGTTTCCTGCAGTATTATGGTAAATAAGAGAACACAACACATATTTGCCACTTTATCAAAATAAGAAGTTTTATTAACTCAGTTCTTTATGAACGTCGTTTACAAAAACCGTACTAAACTTTTACATTTAGTATTTAGAACAATCATATACTTTTCGATATAAACCCGCAATTACATAAAGCCGAATTTATTAACATCGAACTGCAAATTATTCTTTTACTTGAGTATTTATACGAAATACTAATAGGCGGTTACATTAATAACGCTTTTGATAATTGGTCCTTTAATGTAAACATGCTTTTACATAATGACGCTTGCTATTATAATCGAATAGGTGAAAGGTGAATATAGGCGGAGTTAACTTTTAATATAAAACCGATTAACGCTTGCGCAACAGGTAGCATGCTGGGTTTGTTTACAATAACCCACTTCCTCCGGATATATGCGCAACCGTGATCTGGGGACTGATCGATACATAACCACCACACCCCCCCTGAAGCATCTGAAAGAGCGACACAAGGGAAAAGAGGGAGGTTATTCGAGTTCAGGCTCAGATTCTGTTAGATTGTCGAACCGCTTTCGATTCGATTTACCTTTCGCCCGCCTGACTTCGCGAACTTTCCGGCGGTGCTCGCTTTCCGCCTGGGTTTCCGGGTCAGACTCGTAAGTTATAATTTCGCTAGCTAATCGCAGGGCTCTACCTTCGGGTTCACGCCAAAAATCCTCAACATAGCGATCATAGCGACGTGATTTTAAACTAGCACGCATAGCGTCCTCAGAGGTAAGCCAGGGACAAGTAGAGCGACGGAAAAATTCCGCGAGAAATTCTACTGTAGAGCGGGGTTGTACCTTGAACCACCCCCATACATCAATTAAGTTGTCAAACGCGGGGTCGAAAAAGGTAAAAACTCGCATGGCGCCGTTGTGACGACGCGTTGAACAAAAATTATGACCGCGCCGGTCTTTATATTTACCCTGTTGCGCATACGGTTTGTCGTATTTGGGGCGAGGGTGTATAAATGCGATCGGAGGGTCAATACGCCTAGCATCTTCGCCTTTGGCATTTTTCTTTACTACAGTAAATTCCGGTTTGTTCTGCTGTAGGGTAAGCGCTTCTAATTTAATAGCAGCTAACTCTTCGCGTGCTTGTTTTATAGTAGCTAAAGCATCCTCTCGCTCTTTGTTTAAAACTACACATGCTTTTTGTAAGTGTTCCATCAACTTACGCGCATACCGATCCATTTGCCTCTTTCTGCGTCGCTCTTCTGCTTTCTTTCTCGCAGCTCGCGTAGCCTTCGTTTCGTGGGGCGGTGAAGCCGGCGGAGAAATAGGAGGAGGCGTGCGAGGTTTATCGGGTTTACTTGGCGCTCGCAATTTACGTTTAGGCGCAAAGATTCGTAACTCGTTCAATTTTGTTATTTTTACAACAGGCGGATTTTTAATTATACTAACCATATTATTATTCTTTATGGCTGTTGAGGTTGAAGGTTGTGGATCGTCGACCTTCGTAGTTGATCCTTTAGTATAATCGTCGCTGTTGTCGTCCTTCGTTATATTGAACATATACTCTAGATCTACGTCAGCTGACAGAGGTGGTGATGGCGTTGTCTCGCGGGGCTGTGATGGTCCCGGTTGATCGTGATTTGGTGAAGTGCTTCCTGCAGTGACGTTGCTATCAGCAGACGAGCGCACTGGAGTCTTGGCGACTGTCACAGGAAGTTCAGTTGTTACTGGTGATTTCGTCTTGTAGCGATATTCTCGCGCTGAAGGCCGATTATCACGTAGCGAACGTTGGTAATTACTATTAAAACTTTCCTCACTCACAGAATCATCACTGCGCCGAGAAACACGCGTTTGTTTCCGCGGGGGTTGATGCGGGGATTTCCGCGACTTTCGCTTTCGTTTGGTCGCACTTAATATAGCGGCAGCATGAGCCTGTGGTTTCGTATGTGTCCCTTGTGCTTTCCGCCCGGGAGCCAAACTTTCGTAAATCGGGATCACTTGATTTCGTTCCTGCTGCATCACAGGAACGGTTTCCTCAGTACCGTCTTCAAGCAAAACAACCACCTGTTTTTGTTTTGCCGTGTAATAACAACAAGACTTAACTGGTTCCGGCGATGGTGGTGATGGTGAAGGCGACGAAGGTGACTGTCCTACCGTCGGCCATGGTGGGGACGGTGAGTAGTGTGAGACAGAGTCATACGCGGTCGATGTAGTTGATGGGGACTGTTCCTTTGCGCGTGATGGTCCTGCTGTCGTAATCTCTACTTCTTTGACAGGCTGTTCTTCAATCTCGACATCATCCACCATGTCGATGGTTGCTCGCATTGGTTCGATCGCACCGTCGGGGGCGATGGCGAGCGCGTTTGCGGCAAGCTTATCTTGACCGTTTTGTTCCCCTCCCGGGACAACAAAGGGCTGTTGTTGTATAGCGAGAGCGTTAGCTCCGCTATGTTGCAAATTGGCCGCATTTACTCCTCGTAAACGGGGCAATAATAAATCAACAATCGGTGATATTAATGTATGGAGTTGCTGAATTTGCACTTGGAGTTGATCAAATGATGATCTTAATCCGTTAACGTTGTTGTTGGTGACGGCGAGTTGACTAGCCGTTACAAATCCGCTGGCAGGCGAGAGGTTCGGTTTCCCTTCACCCGTACGACCTTGTTCACGCGTGAGAGGTAATTCACGATGCTCCATACTCATGAGAGGTAGAAGTGTAAGTGACTCTCCTTCTCCTTCATCACTTGAGGTATAGTCTCTTGGGCTGTCGGGGTTTTCGTATACGAGTGCACACGATGGTGTATTGCCTATCATAGCGTTTCTCACTAGTTGACCTCGCATCGGGCGAAGTTGGTTAAGTCGTAAGCGTAAAAATTCATTGGTACAAAATGGAGCAGGATTACTGGAAATACTTGTAAAACGAATATTTCTCCTTGGATAATTCATTTTCGTCAAATTGTCGGAATTTCCAAAAAATGTAAAAAAAATAAATATAAGCGTAAAAAGCAAAATCGTTGCTTTCACGTCAGCCGCTGGATGCGTACTTGTAGTATTTTCCTGCGCAGCTTGGCTATATCCAATTTTTGGTGTAATCCGGTTTTTCAGGTTCCCTATTACCATATTATCTTCATGGCGGAGGCCAATAGAAAAATGGGGGTGTTGGGTTTGTGTCACCCATTGACTCTGACTTTTTCGACCAATGTTTTCTTTTCGTTTTTTATCGCTTTCGCCAGGGAGGTCCGCCGTTTCCCAACCACCAATCCGAGCTATTCGATTTGTCTCGCCAGGGTGGCGAGTGCTACTACTGTTAGGCAATAAAACTTTATTACTTTGTAAAACGATCTCCCTCTTACGTTTGTTGTTTTTGCATACAGCGGTACTTAGTGCGAGGTTTTTGTTTTCTTTCCTTGCCACGTTACTTCTATTGTCGTACTCAGCTGTTCGCGCAGTGATACAAACACTTTGTAAGCGAGCCGGTATTTTTGTAGCCCTTTTTGGTCTCGATACCGGTTTTTCTTTTTCTTGAAAATTTTCTTTTTGTGATTCAGCGTGCGGTGAATGACAGCAATTTTCAGAATCACCCAAATCTTTTTCTTCTTCAATCTGGGTTATCTCGTCTCGTTGTTTAAATGGTATTACGTCAGAGATATGGTGTCTACCTAGGTTTCTAGCATTTTCTGTGTCTTCTAATCGTAAGGTAGTTGGTGATAAAATTTCTGCAATTTTATATGGTCCATTTCTTTTGGGACCCAGCTTAGCCGTAAAAGATTCTTCCGCTTTTGAAATTGAATGGGATTTTAATAAAATTAAATCTCCAATTTTATATTCCGGGGCTTCTTTCCGTTTCTCATTGTATTGAGCGGCTTGCTGGATTTTGGCTTTCTCCAACACAATTTGGCTGTGTGTTAGATTCATTTGAAAGTGGTTGTACCAGCTACTTATGGTAGTGGGCATTCCAGAGACTTTTACGGGTGTAAAATCATAGCTTATGGTAGCTACATCTCTCATGTTTCTCCCAAACATTAAGTAAGCAGGTGAAAATCCAGTGCTAACGTTTACTGCATTATTTATGGCGAAATTCGTAGCAGGAATTTGATAGTACCATTTATCATGAAAGTTTTCTACAGCAATAGCTATGATAGTTTTTAATTCACGATGTGTTCTCTCCACTGGATTGGACTGCGGATGGTAGAACGGGGTGAAGGTTCTTTCCAGGCCTAGGATTTTACAAATCTCGCTCATAAGTGATGAGGCAAATTGTACTCCGTTGTCCATCAATAGAGTTCTGGGTAATCCATATTGAAAAAATATCTTTTCTACCAAGGATTTGGCAACATTTAACGAAACAGAAGTGCGTAGAGGAATAAATTCCACAAATCTGGTGGCTACATCCTGTACTGACAAAATGTACACATATCCCCCTGAGTTTGGTAGAGGTCCTACTAAATCGATTGAAAGGGTCTCCCATCGGTCTGGGGTTACAGATGGATTCATTAGTCCTGTCTGTCGTTGATTCCCAGGTTTATATTTCTGACAGGCTTCACAAGTAGAAATATAATGTGCGACGTCCAATTTCATGGTTGCCCAATAAAAATTGTTCCGTGCTTTTTGTAACGTTTTCTCAATGCCGCGATGACCTGCTGTGGGATCCGCATGTATGAGATACATTACATCTTTTACCATTGCTTTTGGTACGACAAAAACGAGTTTGTCCTCCATGGATTTGTAGTGAGGGGATCGGTGAAGAACTCCATCTAACATCATGTATCCTGCTTCAATAGCTTTATTAGGTTCTAAACCTTCCAATTGGCTAATGATGGGGCTTAAATGTTCATCCGTAATTTGCGTAGCTCATAATTCCGCGGGATTTAACGTAGGTAGTGGTGCTACAAGCGGTATTTCCGGCATGACGGCTGCTACTCCTCTTCGTGAGAGAGCATCCGCTACCACGTTTTGTCTTCCGGGTTGATAGACTACGTCGTAAGTGTATTGTTGGAGGCGTAGGGCCCAATTGGCGAGACGTGCATTGGGAGCTGTTTTGGTGAGCACCCATCTCAGTGGTGAGTGATCAGTGATGACGGTAAATCGACTGTCTTCGAGGTAGTAGTACCAGCGTTCGATAGCCCAAACCACGGCGAGACATTCGCGTTCTACAGTTGAATATCGTTGTTCCGTTTCCGTTAAGCTACGACTAGCGTATTCGACTACTCTCTCTAGCGTATCGTCCATCTGTAGCAGTACTGCTCCTATTGCAGCTTTAGATGCATCCGTTCGTACAATAAAGGGTTTATTATAGTCCGGGGGTTTAAGAATAGGCGACCGTGATAACGACTCCTTTAATCTCTCAAACGCTGTTTTGCATTTCCCGTCAAAATTCCAAGCAATTTTATCACTTAATAATTTGTTTAACGGCCCAGCTATTTTTGCGAATGATGGAACGTGTTTCCTGTACCAATTAGCTAATCCAAGAAATGATCTTAACTGTTTTTGGTTAATAGGTTCCGGGTAGCTGAGGATAGCCTCCACTTTGCTGTGCTGAGGGCGTATTCCTAGTTCCGAAATTACATGGCCGAGGAAGTCTACCGTTTGAGGTAGTATTTTGCATTTCTTCCTTTTTAACCCAAGTCTTGCTTCTCTGTATTTCAGGAAACATTTCTCCAGGTGTTCAAGATGCTCCTTGAATGTTGTAGAAAACACGAGATTATCATCTAAGTAGGGTAAGCAAAATCCTCCAATGTATAATTTAAACACTTCGTCCATCATACGTTGAAATGTAGCCGGTGCGTTTTTCAATCCAAATGGCATTCTTGTCCATTTGTATACCCCAAAGGGCGTTTGAAATGCAGTTAAAACTTGGTGTTCCTTCTTCAAAGGAACTTGCCAGAATCCCGACTCCAGGTCTAGTAAAGAGTAGTATTTGTAACGTGCTCCTAAAGCGACCAAATTATCTATCCGTGGCATAGGATAAATTTCGTCTTTCGAATCCTGATTTAAAGGTCGGTAATCACCACACATGCGCCATGATCCATCCGGTTTTTGCACCATCACGGGTATGACGGCATTTGGTGCTTCCGTTGCGACTACGTATCCTTTCTTTAAGAGGTCATCTACAATGTCTCTTAGTATTTGTGTTTTTCCAGGCGACATCCTGGGTAAAGGTCGATAAAATCCTTTCTGTGATATTATTTCAATCGTATGTTCGGCTCTATCTGTAGGCCTCTCCGGAAGTTTAAAAACATCCGCGTATTTGTTCAGAACAGCGTTGACTTTTCCCCGTTGTTGTAGAGTTAAATTAGCTCCCTCATCATCACGCAGTTCTACACTTGTAGTGCTAGAAGCGAGGTGACAGAATTTTTGTCCTTTACCTTTATGAGGTTTATTCCGCTGTTGCTGACCCTCAGGTACACCTTCTGATGATACCCGGTCCCCCAGGAAGCGATGAATAGTAGTTGAGTCTTCCCCAAAATACCATATCCTGTCCTTAGGTTTTAAGATAATATCATGAGCTGACAGGAAGTCGTATCCTAATATCATCTTCGCTCTCTGATCCGGAAATAACAAAAACTCCTGATCAAAGGCACGTCCACCAATATGTATAGGCAGGGTGACTTTGTAGCGTTTCCCTTGTAACGTACTTCCGTTGGCAAGTATTAGATCCTCTTCGTCCTCTCCTACAGCGGTCATCGGCATCCGAAATTTTTGACATAAGTCGTATAATTCCTCCGATCCCTGACTATAGGTGGCTCCGGTATCTAATAAAGCAACGTAGGCGCAGCCTTTGATTTCGCATCGTACCAAAGGAGCTTCCACGGTATACGTGTTGAGAGTGCTTTCCGGTGAAGAGCGTTTCCGGCTAATGACCATCGCGTTAGCTGGTACTACTAATGAGCGGTATTTGGTGGGATTACATGGTGGACAGTACGGGTCGCTGTAACCATTATTTCCGCACTGGCCGCAACTAAACTTTAGATTAGGCTTCGGTGGGTGATCCCACTTCCCGTCCGTCATCTTTGGAAACTTAGCTTTTGCAGGCGCTGTACCTTTTTTAGCAGCAGTTTTCTCTGGAGTTTTTCCGGTAGTTGAAGATTCCCCTTTTTCGGCTTTCTTCTTACGACAAGCGTTTTCCAGATGTCCCTTCTTTTTGCAATAATTGCAAGTACCGGTTTTTGTGGATGCAGTGGTGTTGCTTCCATCTTTCGGTGGTGCCGACTTCGGGTTGTTGCGAAATGAAACCTTGTCATGTTGATATAGGCGCCATGCCTCATCAGCAACGGTATGTAAGGTTGTGAATTGGTTGCAATTAGTCATCAGCTGTACCACCTTTTCAGGCAACTGGTTTAGATACAGAGCTACCCGAAGCATTTCCGGTGTGAGCGTAGTGATCGTGGCAGTAGCCTGCGAGATGAAGTCCTGGAGCTCCATGGGATCTTCTCCCGCCTTCGGAACGCGTTGGGAAAGATCACGGATGATCGTTCGCAAGTTCCGGGGTACCATGTGCGCCTTTTCAAAGGCTGCAAGAGTGTTCTCCCAGTTCCGGTCGTACTTGTCGTGGTTGTTGACCCACCACGTTCCAGCTTTTCCCTTGAGCAGGGAGGCGAAAGTGTCGAATGCAATCTCGTCTGAAAAGCCGTACGATCGTCGGTGAGTACGCACCATGTACATAAAAGAACGGGTGTCCGCCAATGTCCCGTTAAAGGTTTGGCTTAGGAGAAGGAATCCCTTTTTCTTAGTATCGTCTCTAGGGAGTGGTTCCGCTGGCCGGACGGATATCGCGGCGCGGGTATCCCGCAAAACGTGAGCAATTTCCAGCATAATCCTAGCGCTGGTGATATCTCCTTCCGGTTCGGGGTTTTCCGCAGGATCCTCAGCGCCCCCAGGATCACGCTGTCCCGGTTGGTCACTTTCTTCCTCATCTTCCCCCGTAGCCGGGATTATGTAATCATATCTTTCCGCCATTATTATAATAATATTAGAAACGACTTGATTCTTTTCCGGGTTTAAAAAGTTAATCTTAAGTCGGAAGCTTTCACGCTTTTAGGGTGAGAATACGGTAGTGATTATAAGCACTCGTAATCGAGAGGCGACTTTCACTTCCGGTTTGGTTATGGTTTTGTAGCAACACTTGGTAACACGAACATAACCACGAGTATAAGTATAGTACTAAGGTTTCCGCTTCCGGCGGAAGTGGAGGTTTATAGTCACTTAATCAGTTATATGTGGTCCCATATAGGGCGCCACTGTAAGAAGCGTTTTGCCGGTGCCGTGATTACGCACATCCGGACAGGGCGATCTTACTAGAGTTCAGACCGACAGTA
>JAQGAZ010003577.1:0-11236 GCA_034692225.1 Polydesmus complanatus
AAGGAGAGGAATGAGCAGTTGAAACGAGAAGAGTTTCAGAGAGTTCAGGAACTACGAAGAGAGGAAAGACGGCGAGAGTTGAAAAGGCTAAAGCTAGAAAGACAAGAATTGGAAAGAAAGAGAGTCGCAGCCGAGAAAGAAGAAGGATTGAGGTAAGTTTCTGTTTTGTAAAATCATTTACTTTTTTTAAATAATGAATTTTTAAAACAGAGAATTAGAGAGACCGAAAGCGATAAAGAAGGAGGAAGAGCTCGACAGACCGAAAGCGATAAAGAAGGAGAAAGAGCTCGAGAGACAAAGAGTCGCCGCTAAGGAAGAAATGGATAGACGCTTGAAAAAATTGATAGCGGTTTGGCAAAAGTTAATCCAAGAGAAGGAGCAGCCTAGTAAGGAGTGGGATGAGCTGTATAAACGAAATATGAAAGAGATTCAGAGTCTTAAGAAATTCATAAAGACGAAAAAAGAAGAGTTGAGATCGACGAAGCGAGGAAAAAATGAGGTATCGGAGGGGAAAATGGAGGAAGATGATGACATCCAAGAAATTCCCCGACCGCAACAAGTAAGGATGCATTTTTTTTTATGTGTTTGAATTAGCATTTAAAGAAATAGGATATAAGATTTAGTTTATATTCGCGTATCGAGTTATTTTTAATGCAAGTTCTTTCTATAAGGTATTGGAGATATTGGTGGTGAATTTGGAGGAAGATGATGAAAAATTTGAGAAGTGCGTTTTTTAGTCATTTTATGCATTGTGTTATTTTTGTAGCCATATGTGGCGTCTATTTTGTTCTCATATTTTTCTTTCGTTTAGTCTGTGATATTAGTTTAGTTTAAAGTTTAAACCGATAATTTTGATCCTGTTGTGCCTTCAATTTTGATCCATGGCACGAAAATAAATTGAAAAAAGATTTTTATAAAATATTTTAAGGTACTGTATATAAAATGTAAATTGAATAATTATAGTTTTTTTTTAAAAGTCCAATAGAATTTTTTACTTTCTGTAATTATAATTATGAACTTAACATTCGACTTCCTTCGCTCTTATTAACTATATCAGATGTTTAAAATATATTTATTTATTTGTGCTGTGTACTTAAAGTACTTTCAATCAGATTTTATGTTAAAAGTTATTTTTCTAATTTTTTTTTTTATAAAGAAATAAAACAAATTAAATTAATAAAAATTATGTTAAATTACGGCGTTTATGAACCGTCTATTGGTAACTAAGGGCGGGGCTAAAAAAAATTAATATTTTACGAAAAGGAATGGGGGAAAAAAATGATATATTTTTTTAAATTAAAATTTATTAAAAATTAAACTAATAATTCTTACAATTTTTAAAATAATTTGTAATTTTATTTAATAATTTTAATTAACTATTATAATGAGCGCTTAACAGAATAGGGATATCTGGCAACATTCTTAAGGAATTCGCTGCAGAATTTTCGTGGAGCGGCAACGTTGTTATTTGTTGAAAATGGCGTGGTGTTTTTTTTGTCGCGATTGTTGATATTTTAATCGACAATATTTTTAATTTTTTAAAAATTGTGACGCGGAAATCGACATGGAATTTCAAAACATCGAAGAGTTGAAGAAGCTGCGGGTGGTGGATTTAAAAGAACGGCTTTCCAAGCTGGGAAAATCCACCTCAGGTAGATTGTTTAGCCTATAATTCTCCCCAACTTATTAACCCATTCCGCACCGTTTTATTTTTTTAGGTTTGAAAGCCGATTTGGTTGATCGCCTGTATAACGCTTTGGCAGAGGTAAGCTTCTTCTTCGTACATTTATTAATAATAATTATGTTAAATTCCTACGCATTTATATAATGTGATTGAACGCGTGCAGAAATCCGGACAAGTGGATCTATCCGCTGCGGCGCCGAGTTATGTGCAAATGTGCAATATTTCGTCGATGGAACCAGTTAGTATTACATTACAAATTTATTTCATTGTTTTTTTAGCCTGTTGAAATACGATGTTTGTTGTTTTTCAAGAATTTCGATGAGACGACGAATAAGGCGGAATTTAAAAAACAAACGTGATTTTACGAGTGTTGTTGGAAGATTCGCGAGAGACAAAAGTCAATAAAAACTTATTATTTTCTAATTGCTAGCTATTTTTTTTTATATTTTTTAATTTAGTTATCTATTCTAGCTATTTATTTCTCTGAAAAGTTATTTCTAAGAAGTATAGGTGAGCTGCGTGATGTGAACAAATAGAGTACAGTAGAATGGAACTCTTTTATAGATTAAAAGGTTTTTAGAAATCGCTTGAACATTATTGGAGGAAGTAACGACGTACAAATTAAATAATTTTTATGGAATTTTCAGTTAAAGTCTCCAACGTTAAAATAGTAAAATAATAACCGCAGTTTAATCTTTATTTCACGTTCTAGATAGAACAGAAACGATGGAGAAAGCTGAATCATAGATCGAGAAACATTTGAAATTGCGATGCTTTAAGATGCGAAACACATTTATAAAGATGAGCGCCAACATACAATTATTATTCAAAACATTAGGCTATTATGAAATCTGGATAAAAGATGGAAATATTACATAAAAGGAGATGAACATAATCTTGATTAGTTTTGTCGTCTTGTCGAATACATTAGCTGGAAACAAATTGATTTAATGGTTTAAAAGCCCACGTGAAGTTTTGGAAGAGAATTAAAAATAATAATCGAAGCTATTTATACTCAAACATCGTATATCAACGGAGCGTTTCTTTTATAATTTAACTTTTAATTACAATAATATTTTTTAATTTGAATTTCAGGAACCCCCAGTTGTTGAGGTGACTATAGATACATCGCAATTTGACATGAGTGTGCAAGAGCCTCAAATTGTGGTGAAATATTGCGATCAAAAATATTTTTTTTTTATTTAATATTATATTGTTATAGTACAAAAATATTCATTGAAAATTGTTTAATTTTTTTTTTTTTTCTGTCTGTACATGTGAATCTCAGACGATGGGTCAATACAACGTCATGGATGACGTATCGCAGATCAATGTTCAACATCAAATTAACGAGGTAAGCCAATCACATGTAGTAAGAGTTAGTGGGTGTGGCACGTGACGTAACATTTTTGTACCCACGTGGTTATTTTGCATCGAGTCGAATTCTTATTCATTTGTTGTGTTTTGATTTCTTTTGTTTGAAATAGCAACAAGTGTATTATCAGAGCTCGGACGAAGCCGAACAGTTGCGTCTTCAACAGGAAGATTTGTGGCGGCAGCAGCAGCAGGATCAGTTGCTTCGTCAACAGCAGCAGCAAGAAGCGTATCAACAGCAGGAATTCGAGCGTCAGGAGATGATGGAGAGACAGGAATTGGAGCGAATAACTGCCGCGGAAGAAGAAGCGGCTGCGGCGGCTGAAAGGATGCGAGTTATGGAGGAACAAGAGCTCGAAATGAACCGAGTGAGAGAGGTCGAGGCGGATCGAGAAAGACAGGCTGAAGCTCAAAGGATGATCATGGAAGAAGAGTTCCGTATTCAGCAACAGAGAGAAGAGGAAGAACTGATGAGACGTCGATACGAGGAGGAGCAGCGTAAGAGAGAGTTCGAGAGACAGAGAGAAGTGGAACTGGCTCGGCAGAGGGAATTGGAGATGGAAATGGAACGGCAGAGGCAAACCGAGGAGCTGGAGAGGCAGTTACAGATGGAGGCTGAGCGACAGAGAGAACTGGAGAGGCTGGAACTTGAAAGACAACGTGAAGTAGAACTTGAGATACAACGTGAAGCGGAGCTTGCAAAGCAAAGAGAAGCGGAACAATGGCAAAAAGAAGTAGAATTAGAACGGCAAAGAGAAGCAGAACGGGAAAGACAACGAGAAGCTGAGTTTGCGAGACAACGCGAAGCTGAGGAAAGACACCGTGAGGCTGAGCTAGAACGACAACGTGAGGCTGAACTAGAACGACAACGTGTAGCTGAACTTGAAATGCAGAAACAAGCCGAGTTGAGAGAGAGACAACTGATTGAAATGGAGAAGGAACGACAACGAGAGATCGAGTTGTTGCGACAAAAAGAAGTGGAGAGACAGAAGGAACTCGAATTACGTAGACAAAAAGAAGCAGCTGAAGAGGAGGAAAGACAGCGAGAGTTGGAAAGGCAAGAGCTAGAAAGACAAGAATTGGAAAGAAAGAGAGTCGCAGCCGAGAAAGAAGAAGAAGAAAGATTGAGGTAAGTTTCTGTTTTGTAAAATCATTTTACTTTTTTTTAAATATTGCATTTTTAATACAGAGAATTAGAGAGACAGAAAGCGTTAGAGAAGGAGAAAGAGGTCGAGAGACAAAGAATCGCCGCTAAGGAAGAAGAAGAGAGACGCAGGAAAGAATACGAAGCGGAATTGCAAAAGAAGAAACAAGAGGAGGAGCAGATGCATAAGATTTATCAGGAGCAGCTTCGTAAGGAGAGGGATGAGCAGTTGAAACGAGAAGAAGAGTTTCAGCGACTTCAAGAATTCCAAAAGAAGGAAAAAGAATTGGAGGAAGAAGAGTTGAGACAGAGTCTGATCGACGAAGCGAGGAAAAATGATGTATCGGAGGAGAAAATGGAGCAGGATGATGACATCCAAGAAATTCCCAGACCGCAACAAGTAAGGATGTTTTTTTTTTAATGTGTTTGAAGTAGCCTTTAAAGAAATAGTGTATAAGATTTAGTTTAAATTAATGCAAGTTCTGGCTTTAGAAACTAAAATGTTTACATGTACATGATTGTACTATATTAATAATTATTAGGAATAGTTCTGTTTTGTATTGAAAATTTTGGCGTTTCATATCTTTGTGCATGACGAGGTTAACGAGATAAAATCGGTTCACGCCTATTACGCATTAATTTTATCAAAGAATGAGATAATAATTTAGCAATATCGTCTGGGTAATTTACACAAAATATGTTTACAAAGGAAAATTTAAAACGCTTTTAGTCTAAATTGGCTTTTTAAATTAAGCTCTCGGTACATTGTGCTTGGGCGAACTCGTTTATGTGCACCTCGATGTTTTAGTTCCCTTGTAAAACGTTAAGAGTGAGATAATTTCGCAAATAAACGACCTCGCCCAGTTGATGAAGAACGCACATTGTACAAAGCGGCATCAAATCAGCTGTAGTACGGCTTTTAGTCGTTCGCGTAGCGTTTATTAAAGGTTGCTGTAAAATATTGGAATAAGGTGGCTATTTTATACCTTGCTTATGCTTCGTCTCTATGGTGACTTACTCAGTTTAAGACTTTGATTTTATATGTTTTGCTAAATTAAAAAGAGCTTATTGATTGATACGTTTATTTTTAGGATAAAGATTTGATCGTGCATCATTCGACCAGCGTGATTACACACACTGGGAATGCTCAGAATTTTCCTCACAAAATTACAAAGAATACAAGCGAGCTGGAGACGATAAACAGTTCCAAGAATAAGGAAAATTTGGACTCTACAGGTAAATTTAACTTACATTTTGTGACAGCAACGATGCTGTGTTGCGTATTAAAAATTAAATAATTTTTTTTTTGTGTGTTATGTTTGTTTTGTAGAAACGAGTCAAAATGAAGAAGATGAGAAAACGGAAGGCCAGAAAGAAAAATTGGTAGCTAAACTTTATATTTTTTATTTATTTTACGATACTTTTCAATAGATTTCTTAATACGTTATTCAAAAATTAGAGCAAGAATCAGAAGAGAAAGATCAAAAAGAAACGACGTCAGCAAAATCGTAAAGAACAAAGTGAAAAGAGGAACAACATGTTAAACTCTGAAGAAGAGCCAAACGAAAATAAAAACAATTCTTCTGACGTGAGCGTAGAAATTCAGTAAGTTGAAACTAAATTAATTGCCTTTTATTTTTTAAATTATTATTAAAAAATGTGCGTTAAATTTTTAAATAGATATGTAGGCGACGAAGTAGATCTAAAGCCGACCGACCCCATGTATTTTCACTTCATGAAGATCTTCGAGAATTTTAAGGTTCAATTTATTTAATTACAATTTAATTAGACCATTATTTTAATGTGTTTTGATTAAGTTGGTAGATCCCGAACAGGCCAAAAGAGAAGCTGAAGAAGCCGCTCTAAAAGCCAAGTTGGACGCTAAAAAAGAACCTGATTTGAGGAAGAAACCTAAAGATGCCGATGAAGAACCCGAGTTAGAACCGGTATTTATTTTTCATTTTTTTTTTTATTTATGAAATTTTAAATGTTCGCTTTTTAAATTAAATTTAAACAGAAAAAGGATGAACAGCCGAAGTTATCCAAGAGAAAACTAAAGCAGTTGACTCGATTGAGCATTGCTGAGCTTAAACAAGTATTTTTCTCTGTAAAACCATTGTAATTTATGAAAGATAATTAATAAATGATTTTATACAGCACGTAAATCGACCTGATGTGGTGGAAATGCACGATGTCACAGCTAAAGATCCTAAATTATTAGTGCTTCTAAAGGTAATTTTTAAGCTTTTACATTTCTCTTCATTGATTTTCTATGGTAGAATGAAAATTTTCTTGTAAATTCGTTTGAAATGATTTTTTTTACAAAATTATTGATAAATTCGACTTTTTGAGGAAGTTAAATTGTTTGCTGGTAAATATTTGAATAGGTTTGGTAACCATGACAAAGCGAGGTAACACGTTTTGAAGAGTTTTATTAGAATCAATAATACATTTTTGTTTTTTTATTGATTTTAAGAGAAAACGTAATAATTTTTAAACATGTTTTTGATTTTTTGCGTGTTTAACAAGTGCTTTGATTTTAAAGGTTATTTAATTTTGGTTGAAATGTGGTGATATTAAAAGTTTTTTTTTTTTACGGTTTTCAGTCAACCCGTAATACGGTTCCAGTTCCACGTCATTGGTGTTTCAAGAGAAAGTTCTTGCAGGGAAAACGAGGTATCGAGAAACCTCCTTTCAATCTCCCCGAATTTATCAAAAAGACGGGTATCATGGAGATGAGACAGGCTCTTCAAGAAAAAGTGCGCTTTTCATT
The DNA here is from genome assembly GCA_034692225.1 of Polydesmus complanatus. Classification (NCBI taxonomy): domain Eukaryota; kingdom Metazoa; phylum Arthropoda; class Diplopoda; order Polydesmida; family Polydesmidae; genus Polydesmus; species Polydesmus complanatus. The sequence goes on from JAQGAZ010003577.1 coordinate 6,976, forward strand.
TTTAAAACTTTTAAATTTAGAACTTTGCGCTTTATTTTTCAATTCTTGTTTTAGGAAGACCAAAAGACCCTGAAAGCTAAGATGAGGGAGAAAGTGAGACCAAAAATGGGGAAAATCGATATCGACTACCAGAAATTGCACGACGCTTTTTTTAAGTGAGTTTTTCAGTATTCTTTTTGAAATTTTAAACGTTTCTTAAATAAATAATAAAAAGCATGTGAATATAGAAAAATTTGAGAATGTATTTTATTTTGATAAGCTTTTGTTAAGTAAAATTCTAAACATTATTTTTTCAACCAATTATTCGTAGATGGCAGACGAAGCCTCGCATGACCATTCACGGTGACTTGTATTACGAAGGCAAAGAGTACGAGACCCGTTTGAAGGAGAAGAAGCCCGGCGAACTTTCGGACGACTTGAGGACAGCTTTGGGAATGCCTGTCGGACCCGTAAATACATATCTTTACGCTCTAAAACTTTCGTCTTTACAATCTTAAACTAAAGCATATATTGTTCGGTTTTTTAGGGTTGCCAAAAGATTCCCCCTCCTTGGTTGATCGCCATGCAGAGGTACGGACCGCCTCCTTCTTATCCCAACCTCAAAGTTCCAGGTCTCAACTCGCCCATTCCAGATGTAAGTGGGAACTTCATAATATATATAATAAGCTGATACAGTAATCGGATAAGTAGAAATAAATCAAGTTACAGTAGCCTACATACATTAAAAATAGAACCTTAAGACACTACAAAAGTTCGTAAAAGAGTAAATTAATATTAAATTTAGAAACAAGATACTATAATAAAATTAGTAGTATAATTACCATGACAGTAGAGCTACTTTTTAAAATGCAACTCGATTTTTGTAAACGGAATCAAATTACTGAAACGAGAACTTAATTACTAAACAGATATATTTGCGGGAATAGAGATATTCTTTAAACTTAGTTACAGTAATTTTGCTCTGTAAAGTATGATTCAAGTTTTTGACTTTTTTTCTTGCTTAGGGTTGTTCGTTCGGTTACCACGCTGGAGGCTGGGGTAAGCCCCCTGTGGACGAGCTTGGTCGACCTCTATACGGCGACGTGTTCGGCACGACTGGTAGCGAGTACACGGCGTCTATGCCCGAGGAAGAAGTAGACCGGTCGCAGTGGGGTGAACTGGAGTCTGAGTCTGAATCCGAGGAGGAAGAGGGAGAAGAAGAAGAGGAGGAAGAGGGCGGCGAGGGAGAGGAGATCGAGATGGATAAGGAAGGAGGAATAGCTACGCCAGCCGAAGGAGGGTTGGCTACACCTTCGGGACTATCTTCGGTCAGCATGGGCATGGAGACCCCGGACATGATCGAGCTGAGGAAGAGAAAGATCGAGAACGAAATGGACAAGTAAGTCACGCACCTTGGTTTAGGAATATCATCGTTTTTAAGGAGGAGGAATAACATATTATTTTATTTGATTGTAGCGCGGAGAACCCCACGTTGTACCAAGTTCTGGCGGAAAAGAAACCAGACAGGATGAGCGGACTCATGATGGGATCCACCCACGTCTACGACATCTCATCCGTAAGTTCACCTTTTAAGATGGATTTTATCGCAGTTTTCGATTCATGTGGTATTTAAGAAAAAGTGTTCGGAAGTTTTATCTAAGTTATGCAATTTTAAAAGGATTTTTATCATCCACTGGGAGATTAATGAATTAGAATAGATTTGAGATATCTGTTTGTTCGTCTACGCAAGATTTGAAAAACGTTTGATATTTGCGAATCTCTCTAGATCATGTTTACGAGGTTTTTTTAATCTGATGTCCTCATTTTGATAATCCACCCGCGAGTTTAATATAATGAGACTAGATCTGTCCTGAGATTTATTCGGATATACAAAGCTTTTAGGAATAATATTTTTTTTTTAATTTTCAAATTTTTCGAATTTTGGATAAAAATAGAATCGATTTTTAAAATTGTAGAGCTTTTGAGACCTTCATGAGACCTTTTCTAACTACTGTAATTTTTATCTTAGTGTTTTAAACTTTTGATTGATCTCGCTCTTTAACTTTCTAATTTTTTGCGGTCAACCCTTCTCCCTTTTATATTATCCTGAAAATGTCTCACTCTTATAATTTCGTTATTCCTTGCGTTAGGCAATGCCTCCCAAAGTGCGAACGTCGGTGTCTCATTTGGGCGGAGACGGCGGAGTGGACGTGGCTCTGGATCCGAGTGAGCTTGACATGGACCAGGCTACTATGGCTTCTAGATATGAGCAGACGCTGAGGGAACAGAGAATGGGTTTGGAGAAGGAAGATCTGTCTGACATGGTGGCCGAGCACACGGCTAAACAGAAGAACAAGAGGAAGCGAGCTACCAACACCACTGGAAACAATCAACCGCAGGACGCCAATCGCTCGGCTAAGAAATATAAAGATTTCAAGTTTTAAGATACCGTATCATGTTTTGTTTTTTTTTTCCCCTTTCTCTTCATTTCTAAATACTGTATTAATAAATATCATTTCATTTCTAATTTCTTGTTGCTATTTTCGAAATACACTAAATGAACGCACTTAATTAAATATTGTAAATTTAAATATTGAGCTGAAATTTATTAATTCGTTAGGGGAGCTACATTATTAACCCTGAATGACGTCATAGATTACGGATCATCGCGCATAATCTATGACGTCATTCAGCGTCGAACAGAACAGTACAGTTTACGGCTGTTGATGACGTAGTAGCGGGAACTTTTAGTTCATACGGTGCGTTTTGTTCATGATTACGTAGATTAATTCAAATCACGTGATTGTCACCAACAAATGAGGTTACAGTGAATGACGTGAAAAAACCCGAGAGTGAAGAAGAAGAAGTGACGTCTACATAATGGTGGGAAATGGCGATTGACCCGGAGCTTCGTGCTAACAACGGTAAGTTGAAAATTAATATTATTTTTATGGTAATTAGAATTCGCGATATCAATTTAAACATTTCTAAGATAAGCTAGCGAAGCTTTTTGATATTGGGAACTGCGTTAGCCTATTAATTAATTGCTGATTTCATTTTTGAAATTTCGCCTACTGTGCGCTAGTCTTGTGCTGTTACATAATGGAGGCCTATGCCGAACAGCATCATCCACAATAATTTTTTTTTTAATTTGGCTGTGGCGGCTTAACAATAATAAAAATAATTTGCAAAATCTTTATTCAAAAGGCGAGATAGATAGAAACTAGATTTAATTCTTGATTCCGCTCGTTCTGGCTCTTCGGTGAAGATGGCGGGAGTCGCGCCGTTATAATGAAGAAGACAATGCCCGCCATTTACGTCAAATTTGCGCTAGAAGGGTTTTTTTTTTTTTTGTTATCAATCTCTAGTCCTGTTTTCCCACCAATATTTTTAGATACACAATTATTGTACGGGAGATAGTTTCTAATAGTATAAGCTACACTTTCTTTTTCTGAAACAATTATATTGTTAAGCGTTTTTCGAATTTTTTTTTTTTTTTTTTAAAAATGTATTTGACAGCTACCGGGAGGTACGTGGGAGAAGAAGACGCGCCATTTTTTACTTTTGCATAATTTGTTGTTGTTTAATTTTTTTTTTTTTTTTTTTTGCGTTTAATTTTTTATCCTTCCCAGAAATTATGCTGTACTACACAATCATGGTCTTTATAATTATTTTAATTTTATAATATTATTGTAACACAAAAAATAAAGATTATTACAAACATGAAAAATAATTGTATGTTATTGTGCGGGCTGCTATGGGGGATTTTGGCGGCAAATATTTTGGAGGGAATTGACCAAGTGAAAAATGTGAATTCCTATGAAAGAAACTTTAAAAATTTGGATTTTTTTTTCTTTTTCAGATAAAAAAAAAACTTCATTGATTGTTCCTATGCCCATGATTGTGTCGTGAGGGTCATCAGGGGTTGCCAGCTTGGAAGCCATATTCGATTTTTAATAATAATTCAAGGGTACTAAGGTTGAGCTCCATTTAAATAACAATTTTTTTTTTATTTTATTTTTTTATCCAATTGGTTCCAGACAAGAACCAATTCTAGCTCGTCGTTGGAATTATGTTTAAATTTTTAGTTAGGGCCCCGATAAATGTATTTAGGACGTAAAAAATGGAGCTCACCTTTATGTATGCATGTTTTTTAAACTTTTATTATGCGCCGCACAACCGATGGCAACCTCAACAGTGTACATATAGTCTTATTTTTAATGGTGTATTTTCCCTCTCTTTGCTTTAAACTTAAATGCATAGAATGCATAATTATTTTGGT
>JAQGAZ010003578.1:0-11235 GCA_034692225.1 Polydesmus complanatus
TTTAGTGAGTGTCTTGGAGAGTTTAGTGAACGATTTAGAGAATTTAGTGTGTCTTCGAGAGTTTAGTGAACAATTTGGAGAATTTAGTGTGTCTTCGAGAGTTTAGTGAACAATTTGGAGAATTTAGTAAGTGTCTTGGAGAGTTTAGTGAACGATTTGGAGAATTTAGTGAGTGTCTTGGAGAGTTTAGTAAACAATTTGGAGAGTTTTGGAGAGTTTAGTAAACGATTTGAAGTGTTTAGTGAGTGTTTTGGAGAGTTTAGTGAGTGTTTTGGAGAGTTTAGTGAGTGTTTTGGAGAGTTTAGTGAACGATTTGAAGTGTTTAGTAAACAATTATGAAGTTTAGTAATCGTTGTTTTGAATTTAGTGTTCGAATACAAAGTTTAGTAATGAATTTTTTGAGTTTAGGGAACAATTTTTAAATTTAGTGAACGATTTTGACTTCAATGAATGTTTTTAAGTTTTTGAGTTAGTGGGTGACTATAAAGTTTAGTAGCCGATTTCTAAAATACAGTATTGAATATTTTGAGTTTAGCGAACAATTTTGAAAGGTTAGTGGACGTTTTTAGAGTTTAGTACAGTAATAGATTTTCAAAGTTTAGTAATATATTTTAACGTTTTTTTTTGCGAGTTTAGTGAACGATTGTTTTGAATTTAGTAAATGATTTTAGAGATTAGAATTTTTTTTTGGCTCTTAGCGGCCCCTACGAATGCGTCTCCTGCCCTGCGGCCCCTCCCTGGGCATGATTAGAAATCCTCTTATTCCCTGCGTCACGCATATACCGCGCATGACGGCGCATAGAGGGCGCTGCTTGCTCCGCCATTTCCTCGATTTAATTATTCATTAATCTAAATAAGATGGTTAATTAGCGGAGTTAACGATGTTTTTCCCCTTTCTGTTTATTTACTCTTCTTCCACAACTTAATTAACTCACTTCCGGGATGCGCTTCCTGCTGCTCCTGCTCCTGCGCCTGCCTTCGTCTAATTTGCCACCAGGGGGACATTACTCTCTCCGCGCACCAACGAAACTACTTAATTAGGTCATTAATAACGAACGCCAAATTCCAGGGGGGGTCCTAAGCTAATCACGCCAAACGACGAAGCCCTTTGCTCAACACCCCCTTTTCTCCAATGGTCCCAGCAAATTCAATGACCAAAATTTAATGATCGATTTTACGAATTTAGTGATTGATTTTATGCGATTTGTAACAGTCATTAAAAGTTTATTAATTAATTATACAGTAAAACCTGTTTAAAGTGAACCATGAACAAGGCGGAAACCTGTAAGAAAAGACAGAAAACCTGTCTAACGCGGAAACGGAAAAGCATATACTGTATATATTTTTTTTTTTGCCCGCTAAAGCTATTATAAACCTGCTTAAAGCGGACAACGATATACACTTTTTACTCTCTGCTCTTTTGAATGGCCCCTGCACTTGTTGAAAGGGCATTCAACGTTAAATGCGATAAAATAATTAAATTTTATCGATTTTTTTTTTATTTAAAAAATAAATTTAAAAAAATAAATAAATAATTGTATGCACTTGGTGCGTTGTATAATTTTTCATATTTTTTGCCATTTATTATTAACGGTCATTTCCCAGGAGCAGCTGTATGCGGTAGCTGCACGTGCAGGGGCAGAGCAAAGAGGCTATGGCCTTTAGAGCCCCCCCCCCCCCCCCACCTCACTAGGGAACCATTATTTTCCGTTGATAAAATCAATAAAAAATAAACCCACCAGAATTTGAAATGTTTGCATTAGCCTGACCAGCATCATTTTGTATAATATGGGGGCCACAAAAATGCAGAGCATTTACTCTCCCGGCCTACGTCTAAACATTCTGCCGTTGGTTATATGTGGCCAGCTCAGTCAGAAGGAGAGCCCTCGTTGGAGGGGTGCCACCATTTTCTTTTTTTTTTGAAGGGTAGGGGGTGGGGAGAGAGAAGGGGTTAATTTGTCAACTTTTTGAAACATATTATATTTGCGCTTTCTAAGCTCTCTCTCGCTCTCTTTTGGCACCGTCACATTTTTCATATTGTTCAAAACTTAGTCACAATAATCGCCCAATTTATCAAAAAATATATATTTTCGACTTTTTATTATTTTTTTTATCGTCAAAATCCGAATGGCTATTAGGTACAATGACGTGATTGCACAATGCCTTTAAAGCAGACGAACTTAATAATTATCTACTCCTCCTCGGATTATGCTAACGAACACGATGGCAGAGAATGAATTCACGCAAACGAACGCATTTATGGAAAAAAATAAAATGCGAATAATAATCGAACGGACTTATAAAGTGACATAACCAATAAATGGAGCCAGTGCGCACTAAACTACGCTCCATTGAGCTACGCTACCCTAGAATTGTTGCTCCAATGAGCCTCCACTGTGCTCCCAAACTGACACTGAGTGCAAAAAGACTGCACTCAAAAAAATCGTCAGTTGCACGTGCGCACTGGATCGGCTAGGCTGAGTTAGCAGTCAGCTTTTTCAAGGGTATACCAAGCTGTGGCACGTGGTGTACTCCATTCGTAGCGCCCCCTACACAAGTTTTTTGCGAAACTGAAATGGTTTCATGACGTCACTCGCTCTCTCCACTACCAGTTGCGCGAGCTGTCACTCCTGCAGCAGTGACGCCCTACAACTATAGTGGCTAGACTACAGCCTTAGCTCCATCGCGCACGAGCCGTTTGCGATTGAATTCCTCGACCAGAAACGCCGCGCCACCTAGCGATCAACTCCAGCAACGCGCGCTGCGTCGTTCTTCCACTCTACGCTAGATGGCGCCGTAAGGGGTGGGGGGGGGGGGGGGCGGTGGATAGAGAGCCTGTATAATATTTGGAGGACCTCCCAACAGATTTTAAACACTTTGTAGAACACTAGTAGAAAAAAGCTATTCTTCTTTTTTGTAAAACCCAATATCACATCTCTTCTAAAATAATAAATTCAAAAATTAATATTATTTTTATTTTTTGTATTGTTCTTATCTTTTATTAATCTGAATACTGTACTCGTTGCTATTGGGATTTTTAAAACAAGTTCGACTAAACTAGATTAATTTTCCAATAAATAACGATCCAAAATTTAAAACCCATATTATACTCTTTTTTTTTTTTTTTTTTTTAATTAATTAAAATTTGTCACAGTGCGTAGAGTTAATAAATAAAAAGAATCAAAAGAATCACTTGTGTTTCATCTGTTTTTGCTAGCTATGTACATCACAGATTTCGTGATATCAAATGTGTACAATGACATTTACTGTCGATGTAATTGGTTAGAAGGGGGAAAACCTCAAAAAAAAAAAAAAACTTGAAAAACATCAAAACATTCTCTCTAAAATAAATAAATAAAAATTTAATCAGACTAAACACATTAAATATAATAAATATTTACGTCTTCCCACAACATTAATAAAGCTAAAACACATTTCGTTTAAATATTTAATTAAATTCCATTTAAAAAATAAAAAAAAAAAAAAAAAAAAAAAAAAAAAAGTTGTCAAAAATTGTTTTTGCTCAAAAAATAAACACGATTATAATTAAAAAAAAAAAAAAAATTTGGGGGAGTTTGCTCTAAGATATAAACACTGCAAATTTAAATACATTTACACTAAGCGAGAAAAAAAAATACAGTATAATAAAATAATCATAAGGCAAAATTATGACTCTAAATTAGGAAAAACATGGCGGAATTATACCACGTGATTGCGAGAACCAATCGGCAAACGTCTTACCATGACCAAAATATTAAACAGGTTCCTCTAGCGGTGGAGAAAAGGGGTAGTGGGGCGGGGGAGGGGGGGGGGGGTTATAAACACGTGTTTACACGCCTTTCTCGCGTTGCCTATTAAGCGCGCTAATGGATGACACGTGCGAACAATTTGGCGGGAAACCAAAACAACAACAACATCGGTTTAAAAAAAATAAAAAAAATATATAGAAAGCGAAAATAGATGGAACCTCCGTATAGTGAACGCTTCTAAGAACACCTTTTTCGGGGAAGGGGGGGGGGGAATTAGTCATAAACTTTACTTTGCATTTTTTTGAAGATATTTTTAGGTTTTTTAAAAAAATTGTTCGACATAAAAAAAAAAACATTTATTGAGGTTTAGTGGCTGCGTTATAGAGGTTTTACTCGTTTTGTACTGACGTTTATTCAATTATAAGAATAACCTCTACTTTATGAAAACCCTCTTTAAATCAAACTTTTTTTTTTTTTTAAGTTAAAAAAACTCGCTTTAAGTAAATCACTAAAAACTACAACAACCCAAAAAAAAAAAAAAGAAAATTCCGCCCTCTTTAATTAGGACGCTAACAACTAAGAAAAAGCTTCGTGAATTATTAGAACCGTTAAAAACGAATAAATTTTTTGAGTTTCTTTGAAATTTAGTTCAACAAACCCTCTATAAATAGAACCATTTATTTAGCTGATAATAATAATAATAATAAAAAAAAAACACTGTTAACAAAAATTAAGTACAAAAATTGTAGAAAACCTCTTTAATTCGAACGTTAATTCCACAAAACCTCCTATAGCCTACTTTTTTTTTTAAAAAAAAAAAACCTCTGTAAGTCGAACCATTAACTCAGCAAAACCTCTTTATTTTAATAACTTCGAAAAAACCTCTATAATTCACATTCCAAAGTTAGTTTTGCTTATCTCCTATCTTTATACAAAATGATTGATTTCATAAACAAAAACCTCTTTATTTCGAACGTTAATTCCACAAAATCTCTTTAATTTAAAACATTTTTTTTCTACAAAACCTCTTAAATCGAAACAATAAATTATATAAAAACCTCTTTAATTCGAACGTTAATTCCACAAAACCTCCTTAATTTTATAGCCTACTTTTTTTTTGAAAAATAAAAAAAAAAACCCTCTGTAAGTCGAACCCATTAATTCTACAAAACCTCTTTAATTACTTCAAAAAAACCTCTATAAATCTCCCCCTCGTTATACAAAGTGATTGATTTCAAAAACCAAAACCTCTTTAATGTGACCACTTCCTTATTCAACTTAAAATCAAAGTTTGCAATAATTATTAAAAACCTCTATAATATAAAACTTAAAATACAAAACCTCCTTTTGGAACCGCCTGTGTTTCAAATTCTAATAAAACCCTCCTTAAGGAGAACGTTTTTTTTATGGAAAACCTCTTAAGCATATTATAATCTTTCAAGGCGAATGGTGTTTCAAACGTAAATAAAGTAATTTCCCTTCATTAGCCTCGCGTATTTTAATTAAAGTCGAGCCCCGTAGGTGTCGCTGCCGCTGCTTACTTATTACATAGAGGAGAGTGGAATGCGCCCCCTGGTGGTAGCTCTCAAAGTGGCGGCGGTCGTAGAGGCACCCTATCCACTCACTCTCCTCTCTCCCTCCACCGCGTTAACCTCGTTCCCTCTCTCTCTCTCTCTTGTCTCCCTGTGAGGATCAGTGTGTGAGCGGATCACCGATGAATCGAAGCGATCGATTGGTGCAGATCGAAGCATGAAATTCCTCCTCTACGTGTTTTTGTGGATAAGCGGCGGCTGGGAGTTGTGCTGGGGGAGGGCGGTGGGGGGTGGCCCGGGAGTCACCTGACCCCCACCCATCAACTCATCTTTCATCCTGTAAGTTTTCTATCATCCTTATTTTTACAATTAGAATGACGTCAGCGCATTCTCTCTTTTTTTTTAATTAGTTGTGTTGTCTTCTTTGATTAACGCACTAAGCTTCACCGCAATTCCTTCGTGTATTGCGGTGCAGCTCACTGTTGTAAAACAGTATTGGTTTTTCCAGGGGGCAACTTTTTCAAAAAGTTCGTCTTACTACGTGTTGTACTCGTTTCATAGGTTCAAAGATGCTTAATATTACATTTTATACGATTTTCAATCAAATTTTTTCGTTTGTATAATTTAATTTAAAATAAAAAAAAAAAAATTTTAATTTTAAAATTAAGTTTTCAGAATAAAATTTTTTAGTTTTGTTTTTTTTTTTGTGGAATTTTTTTTTTTTTTTTTTCTAAATTTTAAAATTTTGTGTTCGATTTTCGAAATTTTTCTTTACTGTATTTTGACTTTTAAAATTTTTTTTTTTATCTCGTCAAGTGCTAATTTTCTATGTAATAAAATTCAATTACGATGAATTTCGGTTTCACGGCACATTTGAATGAAAAAGTGAATTTCGTTATAGAACGAATTTCCTAAAAAAAGAAAATTTTTCCACCCAAGAAATTTCGTTATACCGTATATAGAGTTAATTTTATTGGAGAGTAGATTTCGTAATACCGGTATTGATAAATTCTTTTTAAGAATCTTAGTTTTTAGAGTAAATTTTTGTTATACAGCAAGTTCTGTTATACCGAAAGTTAATTTCGTTATAGAGTGAATATTGTATTGGACAGGGATAATTTCGTTGTACAGTGAATTTTGTTATGCGCAGTTATTCTTTATAAAGTAGAGTGAATTGCATTGGACAATAAATTTCGTATTCTTCATAAATTCGTTATAGAAGGAATTTTGTTATGGAATGAATTTCAATGTACAAAAATTTTTTGTTATAGAAAAAAATTTCCTTATAAAGTGAAATTCCTCCTACAGTGAATTTCGTTATACAGTAAATTTCGTTATACAGTGAATTTTGTTTTATCGATAATTTTGTTTTATCGATAATTTTGTTTTATCGATAATTTCGTTTTATCGATAATTTCGTTTTATCGATAATTTCGTTTTATCGATAATTTCGTTTTACCGATAATTTCGTTATACATGTACAGTGAATTTCGTTATGGAATGAATTTCAATGTACAAAAATTCTCTGTTATAGAAAAAAATTTCCTTATAAAGTGAAATTCCTCCTACAGTGAATTTCGTTATACAGTAAATTTCGTTATACAGTGAATTTTGTTTTATCGATAATTTTGTTTTATCGATAATTTTGTTTTATCGATAATTTCGTTTTATCGATAATTTCGTTTTATCGATAATTTCGTTTTATCGATAATTTCGTTATACATGTACAGTGAATTTCGTTTTATCGATAATTTCGTTATACAATTATTTCTTATAAAGTGAATTATATTTAACAATAAATTTTATATTCTTGATAAAAAAAAATTCGTTATAAAGAAAATTTTGTTATTCATGGAATTTCGTTATAGAGGGCTTTTCGTTATAAAGAAAATCTCGTTATAGAAGAAATTTCGTGCTAGAGAAAATTTCGTTATAAAACCTGAAAAATTCGTTGTAAAGCGAATTTCGTTTTAAAATGAACTTCAATATAATAATAAAAACAAATTCCACAATTACAGTGTATTATAAAGTGGAATTTCGTTGTATCTCGTACAAGAAATTTCGTTAAACCGAATAAAAAATTTTTTTTTAAAACTTCGTTATATGTGAAAAATTGTTTACTTCAAAAATTATTATCGGAAAATAAATAAATTGCGTAATTTCGACAATTGCAAAAAAAAAAAAATAAAAATTGGAAAGTTTGCGTAACGTCAAAAAGTCCATAATGTTCAAGCTCTCCCGGAAGTAGTAAAAAGGTCAGCGAGATTAAAATGGACGTGAAAAGCATTTTAAACCCCTCCCCCCCACTACACCCAAAAGCACCACCCCATCTCCACCTCCCTTTTGAATATATTTTTTTGTGTGTGTGTGTGTCCTTTCGCGTGCCATACGGTAGAGCCAATAAAATTGTTATTACACTTCCGATTGTGACCTAAATGACGGCGGTGGCTGGCGTGACGTCACCAACGTCCATCGCAAATTGATATGAAAAGGCGAAGAAGATTTTCTTCTCTTTCTTTTTCCTTTTCTTTTTTTCTTCTTCTTCTTAATAATAAAAGAAAATAGCGTGTTCTTCGCTATTAATTTAAACTCCCCCCCCCCTCTCCTCCAACGCGCATGCGTCACTCTCTCCGCTCTATTAATGTTAATAACGTGATATCGGCTTATTTATGTCACTTTCCACTTAAAATAATTTTCCGGGGCGCCCACTTAATTCATTTGTTTTTATTATTCACGGCCGAATGCGCGTCGCCATAGCAACACGCAACTATTTTTATATTATTATAATATTATATCATACGCCTACGTAATAGAATATGACACGAAAAATGTGGGAGTCCATTTTGAGACGGACGAAGCGACGGCGAGATTTAGCAAAGTCTTAATAGTAGGTGTAGGTGTGTTGAGTGATTGCCCACCTACGAGCTTCCTACAGGAAAAACAAGGGGCAGCTTTGTTTACAATAATAATTCTAAACGCGCTTTCAAAGTCCAATTTTTTCAAATAGTATCGAGTCTCAGTATAACGAATTCGTTTGAAATTAATATTTTTTTTTTTTTTTAATTTTTTTGGCCACATTGAAATTTTAAAGAGTTAATTTTTTTTTAAACGTGATTTACCTGGAAATTAAAAATCTATTTTTCCAAAAACATAAAATTTCGTTAAAGTGGCATCCGATGTACTTATAATAATTAAGAAAATGCGTGGATTATAAAAATCCGATTTTTGCAGACGCCTCTTATAATTATTATTGCCTTATTTCAGTAAAGCAAAATTTCTATACAGTAATGTGATATCTCCTGTATAACGAAATTCGCTGTAAAACGAAATTTTTCCCTATTACAATACATAATTTTCGTAATAACGACATTTTCGGTTTAGCGATATTTTTTGAACACCGTCAATCTGAGATATTCTCAGTAGGCCTATAACGAAATTTTCAGTATAACGAAATTTCAGTATTGAAGAATAATTTTTAGAACAATAAAATTTTCAAAACACCCAAAAATTTTCAGAATAATTAAAACTTTTTTAAAAAAATGAAAGTTCGGTATAACGAAATTTTAAAAACACGCAGCGACATTCTCATCTATAACGAAACTGTTAGAATTACGAATTATTCAGTTTACCCGACATTTTCAGTATAACGAAAACATTGTTCTTTCGTTAAATCGGCATTTATTATAATAACAACAGTATAAAAACTTGTTTATAACGTCACCGAAAAAAACCTTGCGTAATTTAACACGTTACATCCGAGTAATTAACCTAAAATTTGTTTTTTAAGTGTTGTAGAAATCTTGAAAAGAAAGGGAAAAAAAAAGTAATGTTCGAAATTTTTTGACGCTATTGCCGAGGTTACTGCTTTTTCATGACGCAAAAACAGAGTTTTTCCTCAAATTAATACATATTATATTGTAGGTTAATGATTGGGGCAAGATTCACTTAAGCGTTATCCAAAATAGCGCTTCATCCAAAAACGTTATAACCAAGTTCAACACTTATTCGAACACCCCCCGCTTTACGCGTTCCAAAAAAAGTTTCATCGTTAAGCGACGATTACTATCAGTTCCCAGAAAAACCCGCGTTATAGCGAAGCAGCGCTAAGCGAGGAGCCTTATTCTTAATTTATTTGCGTAGTAATAATTTCATACAAATTCAAAAGAAAAGATCTACAAAAAAAAAAAGCAAGAAGCTCCACCGGAAATCCCTTCACAAAGAGCCAGTGCGCGTGCGCGCTACTACATAAGAGGCGGCGGAGGGTCGAATCGTGTAAGGTCACGTGCCCCTTCTTATCGCTAATTCTTAGGGATAGAGCGAGGAAAAGCCATAAAGATGCTCCATAGACACGCGACAACGGAACTCAAATAGAGACAACAACACTCTCTCTCTCTCTCCATCTGTATCTCTCTCTCTCTAATAGCATCCTTCTGCCTCTTATTCTCTCTCTTCACCTATCTCTCCATCTCTCTCTCATCCCCAAAAAACTTTTATTATTTTATTTTGAAAATTAAATTTATAGCAGACGACTCTATTTAATCCTCTTTACAACAACTAAATCAAGCGTTTCCTATTGTCCCTCCGCCCCCGCGCCCCCTATACAACCCCCTGCGCCCCCCTCGCTCTATTATTTTATTTATTTCTCTCTAAAATAACTGCTATTCTCCCTCGATCGCTTTTGCGTTACTGAGTCTGCGCACGCGTGATCTTATCCGCCGCGCATAAATGTTTACGGCTGGTGACGTCACATGGCCTGGGGTAGAGGGACTCCGAGGGAGGGAGGGAAATAGGAGTGGGAGGGGTAAAAGTCATCAGCTAAAATGATTTGTTAGTGTTTCGCTGGATGTTGACCTCGTCAAATAATGAAAAAAAAAAGAGCCACTAAAAGTGCGCCCCCTGGTGAGCGAATCGCGGTGGGACATCGCCAGCCAACAAAATGTGCACTTCCGCCTTCAAACCCCTTCTCCTCTCATCATACGCTTCCACTTCCTCTCTCTCTCTTTTTATTCCATTGAAAAAAAATGTAAAGTCGACGGATGGAAAAAGGAGGGTTTCATTAACTCCTATTATATTATCTCCGATTAATAGGTTTAATTTCGATGTACTCGTAGTGGGTTGAGAAGAGAGGTTTGAGGAAACGGGTTTAAAGGAAGGTGGATCTAGTTCTACTCAAACCGTTTGGCGTTTTTTAATAAAATATGGAATTCGTTTCTTCGAAGGAAACCTGTTTCGAGGTACATGTATATTAAGGCGTAAGAGGCTACTTGTTAAACGCAGCAAAAGTTTACTCGCTTAAAACAACATTTACGCTATTTAAGCAAAATTTATTCTATTTAACTGAAATTTACTTTAAACAAGATAAAAAAAACTCTGTTTAACTGAGATTTACTTTAAACAAGATTTACTTTAAACCAGATTTACTCTAAACAAGATTTACTTTAAACAAGATTTACTCTAAACAAGATTTACTTTAAACAAGATTTACTTTAAGCAAGATTTACTTTAAGCAAGATTTACTTTAAACAAGATTTACTCTAAACCAGATTTACTTTAAACAAGATTTACTCTAAACAAGATTTACTTTAAACAAGATTTACTTTAAGCAAGATTTACTGTAAGCAAGATTTACTTTAAACAAGATTTACTCTAAACCAGATTTACTTTAAACAAGATTTACTCCATTTAATCAAGATTTATTCTATTTAACTAAGATTTATTTAAACAAGATTTACGCTACTTAAACAAGATTTAATGCACTGTTTCTAACTAAGATTTACTTTGAGCAAGATTTACTCTGTCAAAACAAGATTTACTCTATTTAAACAAGATTTGCTTTAAACAAGATTTACTCTATTTAACTGAGATTTACTTTAAACAAGATTTACTTTATTTAACTGAGATTTACTTTATTTAACTGAGATTTACTTTATTTAACTGAGATTTACTTTATTTAA